>JAUZNJ010040595.1:0-34350 GCA_034780135.1 Jordanella pulchra | reverse complement strand
CCCTCGCATGAGGCAATAAGATTCTTCCAGGATCAGAGGCGTTAGTTGCTAACCGAACTAGGTCAACACTGCGGCGTCGAAGGAAGGTCTGACTGCTGCTTATGAATGTTGGGTCTCTTGATGAGCTGACGATCCTCTGGTGTGCTGAGGGCTCCAGCCCAGGAGACCCACGGCGCGCTCTACTGGTGGAAGGTGGAAACACAAAACTCCAGATCCCAACAAAAACTGTGAATTTCAATGCTTATTTGCTTGTTGTAAGACAGTATGCTATGTGTCATAACCCTGTGGTGATAACTGTGGCCTCATCAACCTAAAATTTAACATATTAAATTTAACATGAGTACAAACTGTTTTTAATCTGAGGTTTAACAGTGAGTTTTGAGGACAAGATTCACTTAATACCAAAGTTCCCTATAAACAATATAGTATATGTCACACAGTTTGGCTTACGATTTATTACTTTTTTTGCACAAAATCCTATTCTGTTTTTCATTCAGCCTTTAGACAATGGCTTAATAATAAACCTGTCATTGTCAAAATATGAAAAAACTAAACAAAGTTGTTACACTTGGTTGTCTTGATTGGGGTCAAATGGATTGTTGTCTTTTTTTATTAATTATTACTTACAGTATTTTCCGGACTATGAGTCGCAATTTTTTTCATAGTTTGGCCGAGGGTGCTGAATATACTCTGAAGCGACTTGTTTGTAAAATTATTAACAAATTAAATATATTATACCACATGCTATTTTTACACTAAAACGCAATAGGGCGTTCCAGGCCTGTGTTGATACTTTCAACATTGTCGGTAACTTATAAAAACAACTGAAAAGAGAAAGTGCCACATCTTCTACCTCCGGAGTTAGCGAGGTTGTTTAAAAGCGACACAGAATTTTATTGAATTTAATTATTTGGAGTGACACGGATGGTTTGGTAAACTTGTTAGCATGTTATTTATGCTATAGTGATAGGAATAACTCTTAATATGTTATGTTAACATACCAGGTACGTTCTCAGTTTGTTGTTTTATGTGTCAAGTAATGTTAGCAGAATTATTAATTCTGCTGTAGCCTCTATTCTGTTTTTATTTTAAATTGCCTTTAAAGATGACATGTCTGTTCTTGGTTTTGAATTTTGTCAAATAATTTTCCCCCAAAAATGCGACTTATACTCCAGTGAAACTTAAATATGGCTTTTCTTTCTTTATTATGCATTTTATGCTTTGTGTGACTTGTACTGTGTTGCGTCCTAAAGTCGCGAAAATATGGTATATATGTATGCGAGTACCATCGGAAAAATACTCTCACAATGAAATTATCCACAGGCTATGCTTTGTTGTGTTAAAAAAGGTAAAGCAGGATGAACCTTCAATAAATCTGTTACTTTTCTGTTCCAGATCAAAAGAAATAATACCCTGCGAAGTTTTTTGCATTTTTTTAGATTGTTTAATTCCAATGCCAGATTTTTAACCTATATTCCCCTGTCAAATATAGAAAACCAAATATTTATGATTTCAGTTTGCCAGAATGTTGCCATACTGCATGTGAAACAACAGATCATTCAGCAGGTTTCAATAGAACTAATTCCATTGATTGACCCTATTTAAAGCAAGTGTACAAGTAAATGAACATTTGATTAATTTGCCATGTGCCTTCTTTGACCACCAGGTAAATAGCCTCTCTCATCATACTGGTCGGATATTCATTTAAAGATAGAAGTGAAAACTAGGTCAAGGAAAAGATGGGAACATTATGCTTGAGTGAATTTGCATTCCTTTCTAAGCACTACCAATGTAACCCAATTTTACAGAGTACACTGGTAGCATGTTTTTTTTTATGTATATATGCCCTCATGAAATATTCCCCAACTTGAGAACATGTCTTCTAGAAAATAGTGTTATGAAAAGCTGAATAAGCAAAGGATCTTCAAGCAACAATATTTTGCAACAGTCCTTTTAAAACATAATTTTGAAACAGAAACCCCAGCTTTCAATCATTTTCAAGCATCTAGACTTCATCATTCTAAATTACTACATTATGACTGTGCTTGTTGGTTTATTTTTGTGACCCATGAACACACTTAGGGTCTTAAAAGATAAAAGTAAGGGATGTTGTTCTGTTAAACTATTTTTAAATCTCCTGGGAATTAATCAGATGATGACTGTTTTGACTTTACATAATTTATTTTAATATTGTGAAGCTAAAGGATGGATAGGGTGAAGTGGTAGGTAAGTTATGGCAAGTTTATATACACAGACAAAGAGCTTGGGTGGTTATACAGGCCATTAAATCAATTGGTTTCCAGAAATTGCATTCTCTTGATTAAACAAATGGGTCCTCCCCTCTCGAAAAATGCATATATATACTTCCTCAGGGCTGTCTCTTGTCCTCCCTTGGTAAGGGTCGGATTTCCTGGGTCGGCCCCTCCTTGGCGCCTTTGCCTCAGGGGGTCCCTTTGGGCGTCTGGCGCTTTGGGTCTCCCAGCGGTGGTCTTGGTCGCTCTCGCAGGGCACATCTTCGGCTCTCCACAACCGCTATTAAGCATTTTTTCTTTGGATAAACTTTACATGCACAAGTGCACTCTTCACAAACAATTACAGGTAGTTGGTTCCAGGCACTTAGAGATTGACTTTAATACAGAAAGCCCGTATTGTTATCTTCCGGCAACACAGAGTGCATGTCAGATTAAATAACGCTACTTACGCTTCGGCGATAGTATCTAGTTGTTACTTTGTTGTATGTCTCTTACCATATAAATTGGTTGTGCTGTTCTTTTTGCATCTCTTTGCAGGTGGTGAAGCAGACTGAAGTTGTTTTTATCATTGTCTCCCGTTTATCTCCTGTTTCTTTCATCTTTACTTGTTTTTTTTTCTGTTCTATCTTTCCTGTTCTACTTTTATAGCTGTGTCCATATAATCTTTAAAACACACTGTATAATTATAATAACGGAGTTTATATGCATAAAACAAGTGGAATACTATGGCGATAGCCCTACTGCTCCACTCGTGAAAGCAAAATCTTTTGGGCTCTGTTTGGCATCAATACAATTATTAAATATATATATATATATGCATTTTTCTTTTTTTTTTGTGTGTGTGTCCTGTCTAGCGATGTGGCAATAATAGTAATCGCCATAGTGTTCCACTTGTTTTATGCATATAAACTCCGTTATTATAATTATACAGTGTGTTTTAAAGATTATATGGAAACCGTTATAAAAGTAGAACAGGAAAGATGGAACAGAAAAAAAACGAGTAAAGATATATATACATATATATATACATATTTATATGTGTGCAATGTATAAAATATTTTTAGTAAGTCTGTTCTTTTACAATGGCATTGATTTTGTCAGACAAATATCCATCTCAGGGTGTGATGGTCAGTAAGGTTGCCTTATCTTTTCTCTCTTGTCGTCCTCATTTGTCTGCCTGTTATAAACCTCACTAAAGGACCCACTGAAGTGCAGTCATTTATGTAGAGACAGAGCAGGAGAACACGCACCGGTTCTCCCTCTGTTGAAGATTCTTTTTGATGAAAAGATTCTTCCCATACTCAATTGCGACTGTTGATCAGGAACTTGGAGAAATTCTTTGTTGGAAGCTGAAGATATACAGACAAGGGAACCTGGCACTGTGAACTGAATGAGCTTTAGGTGGAGGTGTTTGGCTTGATGGAGCATAATGCTATACTGAGGGCCACTAAAGATACTTGGTAAATACCACTGACTTATGGTCCCAGCTTGACTATATTATTCTTTATTTTATATGTTTGAGTAGTGAAACCACTGCATGCAGTCTAGAATGTAACCTGTGATCTCCTAAATTTTTTCCAATACCAGTTTTAAAGGATTTGCTGTAACTTAAAACCATAGTAATAATTTTGGAAATTGTGGACCAATTTCCATTTTCATTGGGGCAGAAGGTGAAGATTGCCTCACAGTGCTGCTTGGGACTTTGCAGGAATCCCGCTCCTGCAACCCTCCCCCAGCTAACTCCACCGAACTGCTCCCACCTGGATGTGCATCAACCCCCCAATGTGTGAGAGCGCAAAAGACCAGAGGGCACAGACTTCTCTTTTTTTCCGTGGAGCTGGGAGACTTATATTGTAAGAGGCACCTAGATGGAAAGCCAAGCTGGAGACTCAGAAATACAGAAGGGCAGAGGCTAAGTCTAATGGATGACATTTCAGAACTGAACTGCTACAAAGCAGATGGCTTGCAACATTCCTCTTTGAGTTTCAGGAACCCCTAGTTCCTTGGAGAGATAAACTGAGTGGAGGAGAACTTCCCTTGATATGCGGCACATGGAATAAAGGAACTCCCACCACTCTCCCCTCTGCTGTGAGCCTGCCATTCTAAATTGCAAAGAAATTTCCAAATGGAACTGTTTGCTGGTTTGGCATCAGGAGTTAGGGAGTTCTAGGTAAAAAAAAAAAAGCTTTGATGATTTTGATCATTTCATGTGTTTACTGTTGCGTAAAGACAAAGCTTACAAGAGGGATTGCATGACACGCCATGCCACAGTAATATGATTGAGCTGTTATAAAGTCAGAAGAAACTTTATTTTACTAAGGGTTCAAACACTTATATAATGTTAAAATTTATGTTCTGCCATTCGCTAATTACATCTTGATCACCGAATTATGACCGAAAGTCATTTAATGAATCATCATTGCTTTTAACTGCTAGCTCACTCAAAGAAGAATACAAATCCATTAACTAATTGATTGATTGATGTCTGATTAAGCAAATAATTTTATAAAACATTAATTGGCCAGTAATGTTTTATTCAAGTCTTTGATTTGCATGGTGAATTGGTTTGAAAATATTACAATTGTTTTAAATTAGCCCAAAAACTAATTTGATCACATAGACTTTGGTTCTCAAATATAAAACCCAATCAATCACGTTTTCCTTATTCTTTGTACATAGTAGCTTAGTTTTAATTGAGTTTCACTAGTTTTTAGTCAAGTTTGAAAACGAAATATATTTGACGTGGAGCTGAATAATTTTTGTTAATAAACCTTTCTATTTTGAAAGGAAGTTGTGGTGCATTTATTCTATATATATGAATTATCTGTTGGACCATTATTTGAGCTCAATTCGCACTTTCAGTTATTATTCTAACACAAAGCCCGTAGGGCGTGTGTACGTAAACAATATATGACAGTCCGGATAAGATTTGAGTAGATAACATATTTACCACCCCTACCGGGGGGGATAATAAGTATATTAAAGTATCACAACATTATTATGGCATCCACTGGGTGCGTGGAAAGTGATCATAATAAATATATTAAAACTCCTAACAAACTGAAAGGCTAATGGCTAGTTAAGTAGTTAAGTACCTTTTAAGGAATAAAAAAATCCCTGATGCTACAAGCTATAGGGTTAACGCTTCAGACATTAGCATCTGTGGTGTGATGGTTATCCTTTGCTGGGTGACAGTGGCATAAAATGCAAGAGTTTGTCCTGCAACCAGAAGGTTACCGATATAAGGTCGAGGTGAAGTAGCAAGATATATGAGTTCTGAGTTTCTCAAATCATGCAAATTTGTGTTACAAATCAACCAGCTAAATTTAAATGAATAAAAAACACTGCTAAGTTTATAAAAGTGGATCTCAAACGTATTAAGGAAAAACAAGATTTCTCTGGTCTAAAACACTAGGGGCATATCTTCTGAAATGCATTGCAACCATATATTATTGTAACTCTTTGCTCTAGGACAAGGGAAAACAATTCTATGTATTAGTTCCATTTATAGAATTCAAGTGTGTGACAACACAGAGCTACCTCTTTAACCACACACAAATTTCTTGAAACACAGAAATCTTAATCTTTTGAAGAAAATGGCAAAATTCCCTTAGTATGGTTTTGTAACAAACAGGTATGTGAATTTGCAGACCCAGAGTTCAAGCCACCCGCAGAGAACAGTTTAAGGAGTTTTGGGACATAGACAGCAGCAGGAGTCGGTTCGTCTGGCGGGAGATAATGAGGTAACTGTCCAGCACAGATTGTCAGAATGTTTATCAGATATGATGGAATGACCTTGGGGTGGTAGGGAGGAAAGCCCAGAGTAAGGGTCGGAACCAGGTAACCAGAAGGCTGCGCGGTGTCCAAAAAAATTATCCAATAACTGAGTCGGAGGGGAAGAGCAGGGATCAGAACCAGGGAGATAGATGAGTGAGAAGGGTCCAATCCAAAATCCAGAGATAGAATTTTAGTCCGGGCGAGGGTTAGAACCAGGGTTTCAGATGGCTGGGAAAACGCCAATGCAGAATCCAGGTACATAATCAGAGGCAGAAAAAGGTCAGGGGCAGACAGGAACAAAAACAGATCCAACAGGGGCTCAGAAAATGTGAAGGTCTCAGGGGGAAAAAACTGGTCACAACAAGCAGGGAGGGAGGCAGGCAGAAAGACAGAAAACAAGCTGGTCATGACTTACCGTGAGGTTGACAACAATCTAGCACCTGCGTCTGGTCTGAGCTAGACTTATAAAGGCAGAAGCACAGGTGGAGATAATGAGCATTGATGAGGAGCAGAGCAGATGGAGATGATTAAGTATTCAGACCAGAGCTGGTGACCAGAAACATGACAGGTTTTTAAAATCCCAGTTCTGCCTATCCTATTTGTAGTGCTTTTATGCTTAACTGAGGCTGTGGCTGCAATGTAGCTTTCCACAATTAGAGTGTGAAAGACTTAATCTAGTGTAAAGAACTCTGGAGTCACCTAACTTGACAAGGCACAATATAAGTTTAGACTTTTTAGAGTTATTTTAGGGAAATACACAAAATAAACAAACAAAACAAAAACAGGGCAATGTTAAATATTTTAAGTAAATCACAAAGGCAAATTGTCTCTTGGAAATACCTCAGATTTTGTAGATTAAAAACTGTGATTCTTTGTCAACATGGTGGAAGATAAAAGTACAAAACCATCCTTTTCAAATCATTATTAAAGTTAAACTGTAAAAGTAAGAAATTGCATTAGTCCATGAAACCAGGCTGCATTCTTACGGAAAGGTCTTACTGCTCAATTCTGTTTTTTTGATAACTTTTGTTTTCATAAGTTCAATAAGACTACTGCGTAAATGCAGCCACCGTCAACTCAAGTTTGTACGTTTTGCATTATACCAGTGTTGCTACATGTTTGCTTAGTGTGAGGGATTACTGTTGAGTCAATGATTTGATGCAATCAGCTGGTTTTCCTTAGATAGAAAACTTTTAACTAATCTGACTGTGTGATTTGAATGAATTGTCTTTGTGAAGTGCCCTGACATGACATGTGTTGTGATGGGGCTATATAAATAAACTGAATTGAATTGAATTAGTATTTGCTGGAAATATAGATAAAATTGAAAGAGTAAAACACAACAAACTGAAACTGCATCAGTTGGATTTATTTTAAGGATATTTTAAGGGTATATATATAACTTGGTCATAAACATTATACCTCTTTTTTGCGTATGTTTTGCCATTGCAGAAGTTCTGTTTAAATTACATTATTCAATTATTTAAGTACTATAGATGCCAACAGCCATTCTAAAGCCTATTATTTATTCATTTTACAATGATTAGAATGAAATTTGCATTTATTGGTGATCCTGGGCTTTCTTCAGAGCTTCAGTAAGCAACCTGACATGTTAGTAGCAAGATTTATATGTGGGTGGCTAGAGCCACAGCTTTAAAATGCCCTACGGCATATAAGAGCATTGGCTAGATAATGTCACTCTCCATTAACGGAATGACTGCATTCTTAACATTAGAAAGGAGATGTCTGCAATTATTGCAGTGGGTGTCAGTTAGCCACCAACATGTGCCAAGATAAAAATTAGTAATTAATTAATCAGATATGGATAAATTAAGCCAGCATAGTAATAAACGGACTCCCATTCTCTAGGATCTGCACTAAAATTTTGCAAGTTAAGATTTAGAGAAAACTTTATTTACAATTTTATAGATATTCTCATTGTATAAAACATTTGCAAAAAAAAAAAAAAACAAGGCACAGAGGTCCTTCTGAAAATAGAATATTTGCTCAAAATTTACAAGTCAAGCCCTGGAACTTGAAAGAAAAGTGATATAGCTTCAACGCTCTCTAATAGTATGTAAAAGACTGGTCACCCAATATTGTATTTGCTCATTCATGCTAGCAATGGAAAGTGCAAATAAGAGCATGGTCTGAAGGAGAGAAAGACAAACCGACAGAGACAGAGAAATAGCTGCTAACTCTGCAGCCAATATCTCTGTCCCTGCCCCTTTTTTTGCTCTGTGCAGCATTGTGTACTAGTGGTAATCAATGTTTGGCACTAGTTATTTTTGGAGTCACATCCTGAGTGCCAGCCTAGGGAGGCTCCAAGGTCAATGTGCAGTGCACACAGGGTTACTATTAATGACACCAGCTCATACATATGAAAAAATCATACCCTATGTCAAGATCAGCTAGGTTATAATACTTTTATTTTGACAGTAAAGGGGCTTGGTGTATCATTGTTTGTACAAAGGTAGCCATCGTATAGTTGAGGTGATCAGGAATATATTATGTAAGTGCAATTTATCCACGACTTGTTAACAGAATTAGACTATGATTTTTGTCATATTGCTTCTGGATTTCATTGTACCCATTTGTTATATTCATATGTATTTTTAAATACTATTTAAGGGAAACACAAATTTGAATTTAACCCAAGCTATTCAAAGATTTTTTATTTACATCTTTAAAATATGTCTACAAATTCTCAGTCTTATACCTGACTTTTTGCTTAGTTTTTTTGAAAATGTCTTAATGCCTATACAGGAGTGTTTATCAACTCTTCAATACATCCTGTTTATTACCCAGTCTGAAATCATAGAGGTGGTTTAAAGTCTTCATGGTGGCAAGGCTTTAGGGTTGGATGAAATCTGCCCTGAGGTTAGGCTTTTCAATTGAAAACCCTTTTTTTCCATGTTGTAGCACTGTCATGGTTAAGAAGCCTCTTTAACTTTTTAAGTGGCCATGCCCTGTATTACCACACCCATGCCGTGCTTCTGAGTTTTCACATTGGGGCTTTGAACCAACAGTGCAACCCTTTTTGTTAAGCAGTCTATTGTATGACTGTGGTAGCAGGAGCGCTAGAACAGACATTCGACTGAGACAAAAACTTGGTCACCCCAAGGATAAGACACCCAGGAACAAGGCTGACAGTGTAGTTTACGCTGTTCAGTGTAGTAATGACTGCATAGACCTATACATTGGAGAGACCAAGCAACCTCTGCACAGGCACGTGGCTCAACACAGGAGGGCTAACTACCCAGGACAGGACTCAGCTGTTCACCTACACTTGAAAACCAAAGGACACTCATTTGAGGACAACAAGGTCCATATTCTAGCCAAGAAAAACAGATGGTTTGAGAGGGGGGGTCAAAGATGCCATCTTAACAGAAGAGGTGGCCTCAGACAAAATTTGTCACCCACATACAAAGCACTTTTAGAAACCTTACCCAAAAGATTCAACTCACACCTACCTTCACCCGACTCAAGCTTTGAAGAGGAATGTGACCAAAACCTCTCTAACGAGCTAGTTGACAACCCATCAGAGCCAACTTCTTTTCTTCCCCTTCCCTAATTTTTGGTTACATCTTCAGTATATTTATCTGTTTTCTCCTGCATCAGTTAGAATTGAAGAAGCCTCTTGGATGAGAGGTGAAACGTCTTCTAGAAAACCTCACATCCAGTTGCCTAAACTGAACTTTCCAAGCTTGACCTTGACCTGGATGGTTGAGAACCTTCACGAATATGTTTCTCCTTTGCATTTATACAAAAGACCTGTTAATAAACCTCAAGTGTATGTGTGTCCAGTTCTGGCTTCATGTTCTCTGTGTGGTAAGAGGAAGCAGCTACATGCAGCCTCCAAATCAGGCAGATGCATGCAGCAACACATGTTAGGCCTGGAGTTAAAGTTAGTAAGTACTGTATAAGCCGCAAAAAACACACCTGGAACCCAGAAGAAGGCCTTATAGTTTGAAAACAGCAAGAATCTGGCAGAAGTTATTATTTTAAGAATAATTTGGGGGAAAGTAATCAGTTATAGAAATGGAGAAGTAAGAGGAGGATAGCGAAGGGATGTGTTAAGAATTGGAACAAAGGTCATACATCCTGTCTGGAAAGAGCTGGGTGACTTCTGCTTTTTTGTTCTGAGCCCGGCATCACGAAACATGTAAGATTAACAAATGTCTGTAATAAGGTGAGAAGGAAGATTTATCAAGCAACAAGATAAAAGGAGACGCAGCCATTCGTCCAATCTTATCCACTCAGGAAGGAAACCACACATCAGAAATCAGAAAGCCTTTATTGTCATCATATTCTACAATGGATACAAGAGATTTTTGGGACTTCCATTCAGCTACCGTGAAATAAAAAATAAAATAATAATAAATATAGTAGAAGGAAAAGGAAAATGTAAACAGTACTGGCGTACTCTGAAAGCAGAGGGGAACGAGCCACGAGGGGGGAGACCGAAGAGATTGGACCGGCTCGGTCCAAGTTCTACTGCCTGCCTTCCTTTTTTCTTTTTCTTCTTTTGTTTATTCCCACAACCATTGTGGATTATTACAGCAACTTTTGAACTCATCGGAGGTGGATTTATTAGATCATTTTTGAATAACCGATTGGACTGTAATATGATTTTTGCATTCTTTTAGACTTGGTCTTTTAAGTCCTGACTGAAAGGATTAACAAAACAATCACCGCTCAGTGAGACTTTATATTATCGTCAAAAGTTGTTTGTTCTTCTCTTTCAATTGAAAAGCCTCTCTTTCCAATTCAAGATTTATTGTTGATTTATTTCTACAATATTACTTAATCTGCTTAAACTCTGCTAGCAAATATGTTAATAAAGCGTATTGGTCCTATTGTAATACCTCTGAGTTACACAATTCCTCCAAAGGTCTTCTGCTACTAAATGCCTTACTCAACTTCCTAACGAGCCTACTTCTAACTGGCACAACTAAATTTCAGCTCTATCCTCTTGCACTTCCTGTTTTGCCCTCACCTAATCACAAGCTTCTCAAAACAAGAACAACACTTTATTTGATCAACTTTTAGGGAATCACCATAAGTTTTTGTATCACTTTTATTAGATCATCATTCTTAGTTAATACTTAAACATATTTTCTGCATGTCTGATGATAAACCCCATTTTGCTCCTTTAAAATCTTTGAGTCAGGCCTCTAACTAGTGACAGGAGAGGAACTCACACTGATGACTCCGGAGTATATTGACACAGCTTTATTATAATTAATGCATTTCTGAGTCATTAATTATTTTTCACTGTAAATCTGAATGAATCTTTACTGTTTTGTTCTGTAATCCATGTAAGATTTGAATTCATGCAAAAAAAAACAACCCTTTTTTGTTCAAACCCAAATGGGAGACAACATAGGGTATGGTTATGATGTCTGATGAACAATTTGGCAGGTGTTTTTGTTGATAAATGATAGGGTTTTTTGGAGGTGATCCTTCAGAACTACGTTCAGAACCCTCAGTAGGCACAACAGTCAGAGAGCTATTTTTAAATGACTTATGAGATGAACATGATGTTATTTTTAGTGTGATTAACTAAATCAACTATAAATAAAAGACAAAAGATGTGACAGTAGCACATCTGATTTGTTCTTTGATGGCACACTTTGAACTCTCTGTTGATGTATTTTTCAAGCTTTTTAAATAACCTGTTTTCACAAAAAGGGTTGAAAAAACTCAACATGTGTGTGACATTATGCTTTGTTATTATTTAAACACTGTCTGTAAAACCTTACAGTTGTCTAGTTTGATTGAAATATATATCCAACTAAGATGGGTGCTCTATGCCAATTGAGAATCCAATCGGCATGCATGTAAAGGTAATTCTTGGCAGGATCAGGTTTTTCTGAATGAGACAAGCTGACCTGAGACCACAGGGACAGCCCAAATCAATGTAACATAGACTATTTCTGCTTTGAATGGCTAGATGCTATGTCATGCTATGACTAACCTTTGTTCCATTTTGTTTATTATTTTAAAATTTTCTTTATCATCTTCCTCATCTTCCTTTATTGTATTACTCTTCTCTTAAACTGTTTGTTTAGGGTTCTTTTATCTCTGTATTAAGTTAAAACACCTTATTGATGTTGGAATGATTGATAGGGCTTTTCCACTAACGCAGCTCCGAGTCTGTTTCGACCAAACAAAAGAGGTTCCTTAGCAGCAACTCCGGTTCATGTCTGGCACCACTGAATAGCCGGTTCTTCAGAGGGAACAGATGAGTCACCAGTGGCATCACTTGTGGGCAGTCAGTGCGTTAGAAAGAGAAAAATAAGGAAACAAATAAAAATGTAGATCTATTGGTCAGCAGAAGAAAAAAGGCTGAATTTAATCAGACTAAGGATCAGATCAACAACAAAAGCTGAAGAGAACTAGAGGGTATCTGTCATGGTATGTCTGGTATTACTATCTGTTATTTGTACATTGACGTTCAGACTATGGTAATCAATTTAATGATCAGCTTGATCTTACAAGATTCATTGTTTCTATGAGTAGATGTATGGTTTCAAAGCACAGGAAGTCAAAGTTGGTGTGTAGCTTCCATTTTGGAAAACATGCATCCTCTGTTTATTTCAGCAAGTTGTATCGGCTCTGTATCACCTCCCTTACTTTTTCTGATCTTTTAGAGCATGCTGTAGTGTTGGAAAGTATTAACAAGTACTTATTCATTCAACTTCGGATATTAAGCAACAATTGGATGATAACTTCAGCCTGGTCCATTCGTTTCAATTTTTGTTTTTCATTTGAACCTTATTTTGCACCTCAACCATAACCCAAATGTTATTATGCTGTTTTCAGGGGATAGTGGCCCATAATGTTCATCCTATTTGTAGTGAGACAATTTTTTTGATGATGATGATGAAGTTGCTATGTGATTGTAGCTTCTGTTTTGGCAGACACGGTAGTCAAAACAAATTTCTGTTTTTATCATTTCAGCAACTTAGGTCATCTCTGTATCACATCCTTTGATTCTTCAGCTTTTTAAGGCTGTTATTATAAAGTTTCTACTATTTAAAGTAGTGGAAACAATTTTTCAGCTCAACATCTGATAGGAAGCCCCAGTGGACACCAGCTTCAGCACGGTCCGTTTGGACTCTTGTTTTTCTATGTAAACTATATGTAGCACCACACCAAAAACCCAAATGTTATTATTCTATTTTTTTCTGAGGATAGTGGACGATTACCGGGTCGTTCCTGTGAGGAGAGAGCTGTTGGATATGTGGGGAGTACCTTCCTACGACATGGAAGCGCTGAGGAGAGCAGGTGAGCACAGTGCGAATTATTAAAGATTGGTCATCGTAACTTAACATTATGCAGCACAAAAAATGTATTCTATCTTGTAGAAAACTGAAGCATGACGACATCCAGTGTTAGAGTGGTTCACTTCAGAGAAGCAGACCAAAAAGCTGAGGATGAAGATCAGAGGAGGATGCTCCGCATTTTTATGTGCTCAAACATGACTATAAATCTGTTAAAAACACACAGTTCCCCCTGCTTTTTCTGTGATTCTGAATATATTTGTAAATAAAAATCTGTGTTTCTATAACTGCTTTCATGGTTTAGAAAATGCATAAGGTCTGAACAAAGGAACCCCCCAGCCGAGCTAAAATGCAAACTTGGAGAAAATAACTTTTGGAAACGGACTTGGTAAGCTTCTAGTAAAAAGAATATGCTATGATGATTTTGATCATTTCCTGTGTTTACTGTTGAGTAAAGACAAAGCTAACAAGATGGACCACATGGTACGCTATGCTACAGTTATATGTTTTGAGCTGTTATAAAGTTAGAGCAAACTTTATTTTACTAAGGAGTTAAATGCTGATATAACCGTTTTTTGTTCTGCCATTTGCTCATTACATTTTGATTAACAATTTATGACCAAACGTAATTTAATGGAATCCTAATTTCTGCTAACTGCTGGATCGCTCAAAAAAGATAAAGAATAAATTAACTAAAGGTCATTGATGTCTGATTAAGCAAACCATCTAATAAAACATTATATGGTCGAATAATGTTTTATTGACCTCATGGATTTGCATTGTGAATTGGTTTGAAAACATTGCTAAATTAGCCAAAAGCTAATCTGATTACATTCCAAATTCTTCAAGATAGACTTCGTGTCAGGTTGTCGTGTACTGTCAGGTTCCAGGGTTTGTGTTTCTTTTTTGGGATTGGGTTTGTGTTGTTGTTCCACCGGTTCTCCACCAGAGAGCGCCTGAAGCTGCTCTCCTGGAGATTCCCTCTCCTAATCACACACACCTGGCCATAATCATCTCATCACTCCCTGGAGTATAAGTGAAGCTGATCACCAAATCATCAACGACTATGTGCTTGTCTTCTGTCAGTACTTTGAACCCTTAGAGAAAGCTAAGCTGTGTTTTGTTGTTCACTGAGCCTAGCTCTTCTCTGTCCTCCTTCCTCATGTTCTCCTGCAAGTGGTGAAATGTCCTTTCTAAGTTTTTGATCTCTAACAAGCTGCAATTTCCTCTCAAGGTTTGCACTGGCATTCATCATCTCACACTCGGTGTCATTGACAAAGTAACCTGTCTGCCCCCCAATGGCAACCGGACCACTTCTCTCTGGATTAAACTCATTCCAATGGTCTTTCAAAGAACTGAGATCCATCTGAACCTCAACTGGTTGCAGCCCAGACAATACCATCTATCCATCAGAGCAATCCACGTTTCCCACAAGTAAGACTAACTCTTACTTTAATTCCAAAACTCCCTTGTCCAAATCTCATGAACTCATCATCTTTTCTTGCTGTCCTCTAGTGAGCAGACTCCAACCTGAACCCCACCCCAGAGCAACACAGATTTTCTTTCTGTTGGTCGGAACCTTAAATATGCTTTATTTAAGTGATACACTGCGGTGTTTATGTCACTTTGGTTCTTAACCCTTTAACTGCCTTGTCAACCTCCAGCCTACCCTTTTCAATTCAAATGGTCAAACGTTTGGTTGACCAGACAGTTAAAGGGTTAAACATAAAATCCACACTAATCCGTGATCTGATCATCTCATTTATTATGGATTTCAACCATGTTTTTCCTTGTTCTTTTTACATAATTGCTTAAATTTAGTTGAGTTTCACTAGTTTTTAATCAAGAGTGTTTAACTGAAATATCTTTGACTTGGACTTGAATGATTTCTGATAATAAACTCATATTTGGAATGGAAGTTGTGGTGAATTTATTCTATATATGTGCAGAATTATCTGTTTGACCATGATTTGAGCTTGATTCACACTTTCATTTATTGTTCCAACACGCAGCCAGTAGGATGTGTGTTTCCAAACAATATATGACTGTCTAAATAATATCTGAGTAAATACCATATCTACCACTCCTACTGGGTTGGATAATAAATATATTAAAATATCACATTTTATGCCATCCTCTGGGTGGGCGGGTGGGTTATCACAACATTTCATTTGAGGTTGATTTTTTTATTTGATTTGACTGAAATGCATTCAAATGTATGTATCTACATTTAGTCTTAATAAATATCAAGTTACACTGCATGCAGTTATATAGTTATTCTGTACATACGATACATTTGGGATGAGGGAAATTCAAATAACATTTTGCCAAGGGCCCCAATTTGGTCAGGACCACCAATGCCCTTAACACAGGGCAACACAGACTCACAACCATGAACACATGATGCATGATAGATGTTTGGTAGATAGATGTTTTTATTACTTCCCTTGCTGCATAAGTACTCATAAAGACTAAAATCTTGCTGAAAATGTAGGAAAATAAACAAGACAACTGATACTTCTAAAGGTTTATACATTTTTAATCAAGGACAGATATTTCTTAGACAACAAATACTTACTACATGAATAAAAATGCCAATATATGGCCCACTTTCACAATGGATTAATTAATTATCAATTTTTTTATATAAAAAAATGACCAGACTTTAACCTGGCAGAGCAGTGTGGTGGCTATAACTTGCATTGTATGTCTCATTGCATTAGCTTGGGAGCAGTTTAAACTCCGGAAACATCCTCAACTAAAGATGTTGTGAAAACAAACAAATCCATCAGAGATGCATCACAGACTCCAAAGTCTCCTTATCTTCCTTATGTAATATAGGTCCTGTCACAAGCAGTCAGCTTCAGGGCCTCGCTCTGCCGCTGCTGCAGCAGCATGGGCCCTGTAATAGGCAGACAACATGGATGACAACTGCATGGCTGGGTGATGCCTGACTGGTTACAACTCGGTGGCTCACTGCCAGTGCAACAAATTTCCTGCATGGTGGGGGAGACACCCATAAATAAATAAATAAGTTTTCATGCTATTCTGCTTAAGTTAGAGATTTTCTGCATGATCCTACAACATGATGTGACACTGAGAGACTATTTTTAAATGCATTATTCATAGTCTTTGGTTGTCATAGACTTAAAAACCCTACCCATTGAAAAAAGGAAAATGGGTTTGTCATTTCTACCACATAATGGACATAAGTACCTTGTGGCATATATAGAACATAAAACACATGAATTGTGTGAGTTTCCTTGTTTACATGTGTCAACTAGTAAAATAACCAGCAAAACTGGGGCTAATGTTTACTCAGTTTATCATGTCATTGTTGCTGTAATAATTTGGTGCCAGTACTACATTAAAAGGCATAATTTGGAAAAATACACCTTTAAACTAAGTTACATCTTCCCTTACCCTTCATGCAGATTGCATTTTTGAATCAGAATACTTACTAGATAAATGTTTGAACACAACAAGAGTAGTGGTCTAAATGTATGGTTAACTAGCTGATGTTGCAATAATATAGGGCCAGTCTGGCTATAAAGGAAATTTAACATTTTCCATAAATCATCCTTAAACCCAGATGACTACCTGGTTTGCATGCGGGTGCTATAACAAAACATCACTCTTTATTAGCTCTCTGTATCACCACATTTATGATTTATGACTTCGTCCACCTGGTTATTAAAAGGATTTGCTTAGCGAAACAAGGTGACATGACAATTGCCACCACATTGATGGGTGAAGACAAAGAGAGTGAGAGTGAATATGAAGGACAGAGTGGAAAATTAACAGAGCGGAATGAACAATGTAAGGTTAAAGGAAAAAAAAAAAAAAGAGTAAGAATCTGGGGCAATGCAGTCTGAAGGCAAGAAAAAAGCAGAGCAAGAAAGCTAAGCTGGAAGTAAGGAAGTTGTCTCATGTGCACTTTGTCATCAGCTTGTCTCCCTGCATCATGATTGTGGAATTAGACTGCACCTTACATAATTATGTTCATGAAAAGAGAATCCCCCCAAATTTTGTTGAAAATGATTATACAATTAGAAACACGATTTCCAGTTTTCTGAAATAAGTTCACTAATATTCACTTAATTGATCAAAAAATTATATCACGAATAATTGATTATTCATTGAGTGGAATTATGCTTTAATAGATTTGTGTTTTATCTATCATTTTTAAGTAGGGAAGACATAAGGGGAACTCCCATAGTAGTGATGAAGCAGCAGTTCTTTTAGGAGTACTGAATCCCTTTCAATTCATTGAAATGGTTTGTCAAAAGATTTATTTATAGATCTCTTTAGCTCATGCAGATCATTATGCAGTATTGGAGTGAGTGACATCGAGCTTCTTCCAAGGCAGTGCTAGTTGGTGAATCACTCCACAGCAGGAGTCTAATGTACAATGTGTATAACTAATACACAGACAGAGAACTGATCCTTATTAGGGATTTGCCCAAAATGACTGTGCTGGAAGTGGCCCTGTATCAATGTGAGTACAGAAGGCATAGGTTCCATTCTAAATCTGTCTCTATTCTGTCTCTATTCTCTCATTCTGCTGTATTTGTTAGTTCAACCTCTAACTGTATGTACTTTCTTTTGTCCTCTGACATGGGAACTGGCTTGGCACTTGTCTTTCTGGGTTTATCTTTCCTGGACATGGCCACCTACAGAGCTAGTTAAAAGTTACCTTTTGTATATCTGCTTCGCTTTGGATGTCTGTTTCTAACTCCTTGGACCCCAATTGACCTTGGCAGATGTCCTCTCACACAGCCTGGCTCTGCTGGAGGTCTCTTCCTATTAAAATGGAGTTTTTCTCTCCAGTGTCCCTACATGCATGCTTAGTGTGAGGGATTTCCAAAGAGTCAATGAGTTGATGCAATCATCTCATTTTTCTTAAATAGAAAACTTTTGTTGAGGTCAAATGTCAGGAATGTAATTAGAGTGATTTCCTTCTGACGTCACATCCTGCAACTTAGTCTTCATACGGGGCCAGTTCGTATTCAACTCTCTCTGTTGCCTTTGGCCTTAGGCCATGTAAGGCGAGAGACACACTGATTCTCAGCTGAAGCTACATAAGTATCTATGAAATCCCTCCTGAGAAGAGTCTGAGCTCCCTGGACCTAGTCAGACTGAACATTACCTATTCAGTAACTTGAACATAGTGTCTTTTCCTGTGATTCAAACCGAGCTGGCTAATTGTCCTCAGTGGCATGAATCTAATGCCCCTGGGCTACCAGCAATAGTTGACATGTGAGTGTCAACTAAAATTCAAGGATAAGAGTATTTGCTCAAAGTAGGGCAAGGGGCACACATCAACTTTGTGACTTGGCTAGGCTCCACCTGTTAAGGCTAATAAGGTACCATGACATAGAAAATAATATAGGCCTAAGAGCCTAAATGTAATTGACTCAGAGTGATAAATTTATAAATTTAAAGACCTTGAGATTTTTGGTGCTATAATATAGCCTGGCCAGACTGACTGGTAAAGAACAAGTAGATCTGGGATTTCAAAGGTGGGACTAAAGGGGTTGGTGTCATCAGGTTTGAACCGGATAACTACGGATATGAAACAAAAACTACAAACGTCTCAATCTGTTTTTGTAATCTTGTTGTCCATGAAAGCTTTCAAGCCAAAAAGAGTAAATATGTCTTTTTTAAGAAGAAATTGTTAAGGTTTCAAGGTTATGTCACTCTCACTTAGGACATCAGAAAGGGCATAATTAAAACATTGCTTGGTTTAGGGTGGCATCTTGCTGTTATGCTAGCGGAAAACCAGAAAGGTGCTGAGAATGACTCATGTTAAAATTCAATTTCCCTGTGAATGGTAGTAGTGAGTGGTGGTTTACCAGTCTGAATTTCACAGAGCATAATTCAGTCTGACTGGCCATGCTAGCTAGGGTATTGAGAGCCCTGCACCTTCGGGCAATACAAATTCATATTGTAGAAAAACATCAGGTAACTCTTCAACCCAGCTATACTTTTGTTTGTTTTCCTAAATATACCACCAAAACCTTTGGGGGCTTCTGGTATTTTTGAATCAGGCTAATTGTCTGAATTTATAACATGAAAAAACGTTTGAGTTTCTTTCATCTACAACAACAAAAAATAGCCTTTTGGGTAAATGTACTCTATATTCTAGAAAAATCTAATTCATTAACATTTCATCGATGTACAGTAAGTAGTGTGTGTTTAAGTAACAATAATTGTTGTTGGTAAATGTTTGGCAAAAAATCTTTTTTGAGTTTTGAATTTTATTAGTATTTTTGAAATAAACACGTATTTATTTAGAAAAACTTAACTTTTGGCTTTTTTGTATTCATTATTCCTAATAGATAAATTCAAAGTTGTTAAATTATTAATTGCAAATTTCATAAAACATCACCAACTGTTTTTAAATAATGCATTTTCTCTTTTCATCTCACATTTGAAAATCAAATTTAATGCAAGAATTGAAAGGATTTATTGTGGTTTCAGGTAAAGTAATAATATTCCAAAACATACTAGACATATTATAACATACATCCCTTGTAATTGCATACAGGCTACTTTGTAGTTAGTTTGGCAGCACCTGGTTCATTTCATGGAAATATCTGATTTGGATTGCAGTGTGATGGTGCAGCCTGTTATAAATAGTTCCCCTAAAAGCTGAAAAGCACTATCTGTTATTGATTAGCTGTCAGCACATGTTAAAACTCGCAGCCACTGGTCACACAGTCTACACTGGGTAGGTTTAAGCCGCAAGGACTGACAAACAGTCATTTAAAATGCAAATTGTCTTCTCACTCATGCTCTGCAACACATCTCAGAATAAACACCTGCATTAAAGAAAGGTTTACTAGACACTCATAACATTAATCAGGGGTAAAATCCTCCAAATTGAAACACATACACAGGTTCTCTTCCATGATGCACATTGGTATTTGACTAATTTCTCTCCAAAGAGAATGAGTTATGAATGTAACACTCTCCTTTTGAATATTAATGTAAAATTACTGATTTTCTAATGGTGATGTGACCCAATAGAATTTCATTTCTGTTAAAATAAAATATTTTGTTCTTAAAAGTGATCCTTGTGGTCACCTTTTTCCATCGTTCCATCACTGATGATCAACAAATATTTTAAATATTTAAAATTCACAAGTTATTACATAACATGAATAATTTGATAAACTACATAAATCTGTTGTCCAAATTTCTCTTTTTAAACAATGTTTTGATAATTGCTGTTTTTAAGGTTGGTTTGGAAAACACCCAATATGAGAGATGTGCTAATGATTTGAATCAAATCCGACTCTAAATGAGGCAAAACCCTCTTAATAAAACCTGTGGGTAAAACATCAAGACAGCAAGAAGAGGAGCTTAGCTGCTGAACGGTTTCTTCTAAACTTTTGCAGTTTATTGGGCAGAACTGGGGCATTTTAACAGAGTTTATTTTAACTGGAGACAGTATTGGTCCTGGAGTTGTCGTTGGAGTGCAGACCGCTTTTCTAATACCTTGTATTTTCTCAGTAAAAAAAATTGCAAAGTCATTGCAGGCCTTTTTAGATTGGAATTCATCGGCCACAGGGATAGGAGGGTTTGTTAACTTTTCCACTGTGGCAAATAAAGCATGAGCTTTGTTGATGTTTTTGGTGATAATCTCAGAGAAGAAAGATTCTCTTGCATCTTTTAGTTGTGAATTATATCTGTGAAGTATCTCTTTATAGATCTCATAGTGAACCTGGAGTCCATTCTTTCTGCACCTTTGTTCGGCTTTTCGAGATTCCTTCTTTTCTTTTCTTACTTCTGGAGCATTTCTCCATGAAGATGTCATGTTCCCAGGGACAACCTCCACTTTAACTGGAGCAATGGAATTGGTTATGTCTGTAACGTTACAGTGGAAGTTATTAGCCAGCTCCTCTACTGAGTTATAGCGTAAAGTGGAAGCAAAGTTATTAACTCTACTGTCCATGATAAGAAAAGTTGGAGGAGATAAATCCAACTGTTTAGAGGATCATTTGCTGTAAATCTGTCTCCTGTTACTTGTTGGAGAGATGCGAGATGGGGTAGGACTGGCTGATCAGCAAAGCTTTCCAATGATTTAGGATATTTTATTTTTATTCATATTCAAATTTAACTTTTACTTTTAACATTTTATTTTTACTTTTCTTCATAGTACTTTAAAATAGGCTATGTATGTGAAATGCACTAACAATCATATTTAATAATATTATTGTTACCAATTAAATATTTATTTTTATATATTATCTCCAGCTTTATGTATTAGAATCTTACCTTTCTTTTAAGGCCATACTAAAACTGCCAATACCACACGCAATCACGCTCATTTTAATAATGTGGAACCGGACCGATTTGCATGTCTTTGCACATTAATGCAGCAATCTTTGTAGATCACCAGCAACACTCCCCCCTATTGCACATGGAAAAAAAGGGGAAAATATGCAGGTGAAAATAAGAACTCCTTATCTGGAAGACTAGGGCCTGAGCGTAAAAATAACCTAAAAACACCATCAAAGGCAAAGGAGCAGCAGCTTCATACTGTGGATAGGGATTGCTGCTGGAGAGACATGGGTAACTTCACTAAATACATGCCTTTAAAGGAAAAAGATAACAAGAAGATATTCAATCAACATCAAGATAAAAATGAATGGCTTTAGCACAAACAGCTGTTCCAACAGGACAACAAAACTAAACATTCTGAATTTGTTACACATTTGCTTAAGATCAACAAAACTCTCTGGTGTGGTCACCTAAGAGTTTTGTTGCTAATTCCAAGGAGAATGTCATAGGAGATGTAAAAATGTGTATACTTATAAACTTGACAAAAAAGTGTTGAGAACTATTGTTTAAGGTGTATAGAAGTATTCCTAAAATGTTTGAAGTAATACAACTTGAAAAGAAATTTTAACTTCTGACTGTAAAAAAATAAACTTTATTGAAAACATTTCTAATATTGCTTAAAACATGAAAACGTAAACTTTATTTGATGTCTTGTAATAAGAAGGAAAAAGTAGGTGTGTAGCGTATATAAAATGTTACTTTCAGTGAGTTATGCTGTCTCTGTCCTATTTATATAAGTAATGTGTGATTGCTCAGAAATTTAATTTCTATGCAACCTATGACATAGATAAAAAGGATGCAAAGAGACCACCATTATACCACTATTCAATTAAAAACAACTACTCCAATATAATTGTTTTGGGACAAGAGGATTCTAGAGTATCATGACAAAAGCCCCACTGAGGACTCATTTGACAATGATTATCTAACTAAGCAATTATCCTTTTCAGTGCATCATTGAAGCATGACCATTTAAAACCATATCAAACATTATAAATGTCCTGCCTTCTCTGAATATATTGAGTGAAATGTCCGCATATTTGTTGTTAGACGTTAAAAGACAAAACCACACTAGTGTAAATTTGTTGAAATAATAAAAGGTTCAGCAATTTCTTTCAGTCTGTGTTTCATTATATTGGGACAAAAACCGCGAACAAGTCCTAACGCAGAGTCATAAAAAAACCCATCAGAACCAACAAAGACACCAGAGCAGCTAAAAGAGTCGTGATATAACCCTTGAATTTAATTAGGAAAAAAACCCTGTGGAGTTTAACATGGTTAATTAGGTATTAGTTGTACTCCACCATAAAGAATCAATTAGATTTAATGCAGTGAAAAAGCTACAAAGAATCTCTTAAAATACAATAGGCATTTAATTTAAACCTTCTAAAACATCAAGGACAGAAAAGTCACAGAAGAGGGATTGCCAAATAGACAGAAAGGAAGATGGTTGTCTTTAGAGGGTAGACTCTGACTGAAATGGAAAGAATTAAGAAACACTTTTATAATATCATTAGTTATTTCAGCTTTTTAGTGTTTACAACAATCTTAGTCACATATGTATTGGAGGAGTAGTTACAATGAGTCCGGTGAAAAATATAAAACATATATCATGAGGAGGCAATGGCAAAATAAAAGACGATAGCGTACACAGAGGAAATAATGAACACGGTGAGAAGTAGTTGCGGACAAATCTCAGTTTGAAACAGTCAGAAAAAAAAATTATCTTACAGAACAAGAACTTCTAGATTTTGAAGTCTAAAAAGAAGAAACTCAAAACTCAACAAAAACACATGCCATTGTTAAAGTCACACAGAGCACTGTTGTATCTCTTTCTCAACTCTCTGCACAGTGTGTGATTGGAGCTTGTTAACTTTAGTGAACTTTAGTTTTGTTAAGCTTTAGTTGGTAATCCTGTTCCGAGACATTTTTTTGTTAGATTGGGTGAAATGGTCCTTCCATTTTGAGATTAGTCAATAGATTATGTATTCAGGAAAAGGAACGGAAAAAAACAGTGTCTGTGAGAGCTGCAAGGCTCCATCCAGTAACGATCAGAGCCACTTTTGTTTTTCGCTTTTTTTCCCCTTCCCCAAATTCAGCATCAGTTAGAACCAAAGAGACCTCTTCGTTAAGAGGCGAAACGTCTTCTACCAAACTTCACCTCCAGTTTTTCCAGTTGCCTAAACTGAACTTTCCAAGCTTTAACCTCTAAAAACTCTGACCAATCCAAGTAGAAAAAAAAAAAAAAACAGATACCTTTATCTCTGCCCTCCCCCACCCGCATGCACGCTAATAAGGTTTGACCGTTGCCAGAATTATTCGTTTCGCAAAAATCGTGAGGTAAGTAGTGCTAAAAATGACAAGCTTGTTAGGATTGCTAAACTTAGCATTCTACCTTGAAAGCTATGAAAATAATATAATCTATATACAGGTGAATGAGACCTGAGGTAGTTAGGCTGAAGTCAAAAGTCTTTTGAAAAGAAATGGCTTTGCCGAGCTCTGTGGTGAGATGCGCATTCAAGTTCTTGGGGGAGGGCTTAGCTTTGTATGGTAGGAGGAGGGAGAGGGGAGAATGCTGCTTTCAAACCTTGCTAGATCTCCCAACATTACCAACCATAGCTTTAAATAGAAGCAGAAACTTAGAAAAAGTTGCCGAATTGCTAGCACCATTAGCTTGGTAATCAGGCCTATTGTACCTACTATTGTTTCCCCCTCATCATTCTAATAACTGTTTAAGAAAATATGGCAAGAGGTGTTCTTAACCATTTACTTACTAGCCTATCCACCCTTCACACCCCAACCTCAACTCCATGTGTCTTCATCTGTGAAAAACAAGACAAGCCATACAGTGTAGTCAGCCACCTGCCAATCTCCTACCTTATGAATCACTCATCTTTCTTGGACAGACATATTAATCTCTTACAAGTAGGTACACTTTATCTCCCTAATAATTAATTCATCTTCAAAATCTCCTCTATATATCATAGTCTAAATAAATCCTGTAAACCTCTCCCACATTAAAGAGTCAGAATACAAACATGACAGGAAAATCCTTGGGTGGGTTCATGAATTTTAGTTAGAGTCAGTTTTAAACAAATATCTGGTCCTAAGTTGTGGCTCAGTTCCTTAAATTGAAGAGAGGACCAGCAGTCCCATCATTTTATATAGACTTCTTTTCCTCTTTTGCTCCCGTGTATAACATTTAGAATTTTATTCAACAGTATAATACAGAGAAATAACCATATTCATTAAAATTATACCCGGTTTTATATTGTGATTAGATCTTAACCTCTTCCAGATGCTAAATACATCAGCGCTCTGACTAGAGTTTGCTCTGGTGTGAGCCAACAGAATTAAGAAAGACTCCTGGATAGGTGTGGAAATGTCTTCCAAAACTGAGTGAAAGTCCAGATGCTTTCAAATTTAAGCCTGTTTGTGATTGCCATAACCCGAATGACTGAGAATTTACAAGGCATGTCACATCCCCCTCAATGCTTTTATGCCCCTCTGTAGCTGAAGCCTTTCAAATGCTATATGCCTTAGAAATACATTTAAAATGATCATTCTCTGTTTTACAGTGTATTGTCTTCTTCCTCTTTGATAAGTAAAAAGTCCACATCACTGGCAAGGTGATTATGCAAAAGAGCAGTATGATAAATTTAACCATCTGATGGCTCTCACTGCTATTAAAATACAAACCTATAGGGTTGAAACAAAATAGAATAAATAGTTGTTTGGCAATAATACATTGTTTTTGTTAATTTTCTTAGGCTTTAAGCTCAGCAAAATCAGGGAAACATTTATAGCTGAACTGAGCAAGAGAGCTCTGTCATTATCAAAATGCAGTACTGGGGATTTTTTTTGTCCTGCAAAAGTCTTTGTTCACAAAAAAACACATGCATAGGAGATGCTCATAATGCACAATTCCCGTTTCATTAGTGGACATCTGCTCTTGTTTTTGCCCCTGGTCTCAAAAAGTAAGATAAATTCAGGTGAGTGCAGTATAAAGCTTACGCTGCATTGCTGACCATCTGTTTATGTAGTGGTTTCAAATAAGTGATACCATTTTTAAGCCTTTCTTGACAACTGTACATTATAAAGATAAAAACAATGTTATAATGCAACACATTAACTATAAAAAAGAAACATGTTTTATAGATGAGTGTATTTGATGTGTAAAATTAATAGTGTGTATGATGAAAACACAGATTCACTGAAAGACTTTCATGCTGATTCAAACACACATCTCATCATTTGCATCTTACTGCAGTTCCCAGTCTTTGAAATATAAGGTCTTTTCAAACTGTAGCACGATATTTGGGAAAAAAACATTGTTTTACCTATTTGCCCCACATAAATTATGTTATACAAGTTTTTTTTATGTTTCTTTTTTTAGGCTCTACTGGCCTGTATTTTATTGAAAGTAGGCTGACAGGAAAGAGGAGTAGAGATAGGGGAACGTGGCAAACATTCACTGGCTGGGGCTCAAATCAGCAATTATTGCGTCGATGACTGAAGCCTCCATACATGTTCACACACATCTAACCACTACACCAACACCACGCAGAAAAGAAATCAAGTTTTACATCTAAGTGTGTACATGAAAAGACCGATATTGATGACCAGCACACCACAGTCTGCAACAAATATTTCTTTGTTGTGTCACACGTGACCATTTTTTGACATTGTGCCATATGGTTGAATAAAGAAAAAAATGTTTAGTGAGAAATTTTTGTTTTTTTATATTGCTTCAGACACTTGTTGTTTGTATTTTTTATTAGTAATCCAGGATTAATTCCCAATAGGAAGTAATGGCTGTTTGAAGGATTCCGTATAGCTGACAAGTTTTTGTTTTGGAGTACATTGTCCCCACTCTTCTGGTATGTTTGAAAAAATCCACACATATTTCTGTAGGTTGGTGCGAATGAACACTTTTCTTAAAAATCTCCAGTGCACACAGTATTATTTTTACAAACACCGTTTTTAAAATAATACTGTGTGGACTACTATGTATGGACTAGGCCAAGGAATAAAGGGCAAATAAATACTGTACGTATACCAGCATATAGCTGCTTTTCCAGCTCCACTGGTATAAAACAAGCCTCAGAGAAGGCAAGGCAAGTTTATGTGTATAGCACAATTCAGCACGTCGACAATTCAAAGTGCTGTACAAGAATTAGAAAATAAATTATATGAAAAATAAAAGCAGTAAAAGGAAATAAAACCCTAAACTAATAATACCCCACTTAGTTTAACTTCTACAGTCAAGCTCTAAACAAATTGCTTTTTAAAGGAACTCAGGTTATCAGCCCTTTACAGTCTTCTGTAAATTTGTTCCAGATGAGTGCAGCATAGGAACTGAATACCGCTGCTCCATGTTTGGTTCTAGGTCTGAGTCTGAGTGGTCTGGGAAGTTGATACACTAAAAACAAATCTGTTATGTATTTAGGTGCTTATCCATTTGGTGATTTATTGATAAATAGAATTATTTTAAAGTATATTCTCTTAACTACCGACATTGTAAGGACCTCAGAACCGGGCTGATGTGCTCTACTTTCTTAGTTTTATTGAGAACACAGCAACATTTTGGATCAGCTGAAGCTGTGTGATGAACTTTTTAGGGAAACTAAAAATAAAAGATCTTGCTTGGCCACTAGCCCTTTAATCCTGGAAATGTTCTGTAGGTGATAAAAGGCTGTGTTAATAACTGCCTTTCCAACCACTTCCATGGTCAATGGCTGGTACTTATATAGCACTTTTTCAAATCAGGAGACTTGGCCAAAGCGCTTTACAATAAATTTAGGCTGCCATACGCAGGCTCCACCGGGCCATCAGCAGGCAAGTGGGTGAAGTTTCTCGCCCAAGGTCACAACCACATTGAAAGCTGGTACAAAAGATAGGCAAGGACCCAATGAGATTAGTGAGAATATTGGGATTCCACTAAAGAACTGATTTTTGGCTGTAGAAGATGGCCTTGAAGAACGGCCTGTTTCCAGACAAAAGAAAATGGTATGACGACATTCAGCTTTCTTTCTAAAAGCCTCACAATAAACCAGCTGATAAGGCAAAAACATTACATTAATAGTAAATGATGATGCTGTGAATGAGATTAAATATTTCTGCAACATGAAAAACATAGAAATAGTGAATGTTGCCTATACTACGTTGTCTGGAATTACAAGGAAAATCACAAAGATCCAACTTTAAAGAACCTAGTCATTCACATTGGAGCATGGAATTATGTTGCTAAAAAGAAGTTAGAAATATTAAAAGAAGACGTGATTAGTCTGTTTAATACTGGAGAACAAACGCAGTTTGGAGTGTTCATAGTCACCCTGTTGGACATCTTCAGCAGGACAAGAAGTCTTCACCAGAGTTTCTTACCTGAATAAATGGATCCAACAAGCCTGTTCTGCAAGATCAATTGGCATGTTGACAACTTTTCTGGGAAGAAAGATACCTCTTCAAGAGAGATGGATTTCACCTGAATAGATCAGGTGCAAAACCTTTGGGAACCAACATTTTCTATTCCCAGAACAAAGTACATCATATGAATGAAAACCAGATAGAGTCTGCATTGTTGAAAATCAGGACCCTCAAATCACTTTCTTGTGATATACTTTGGGTGCCAGTGTTAACTTTATCAGGACTGATTCTCGCCAGGAAAAGCTGGGGACTTAAAAGGAAGATGGGTGTAAAAGCTCAGTTTTAATAGGTGGAAGAAAGAATAGAGCTAAAAAGACAAACAGTAGTAAACCATCCAACTTAAAAACTACACAATAGGGAGCTCTACCAGCTAGAGAGATAATATTAACCAATATATTGAAAGTGGTTTTAATTAACATAAAATCTCTGTCAGCAAAAATCATTTCTAATCAATGACTTAATTACTCAGCAAAATCTTGATTTTGGCTTCTGTAATGCATTTGAATTTATTGGAGACTGTACCTCTCAATTACAATTTTTTTCCATCAGAACAGACTGTTTAAAAAAGGTTAACATTAGCAAATTTAAATTGTATGATTGTAATCTTTTACTTTGCAATTTCAAAGACACATAATCTGAACATCAAAAGAGAGAAAAAAAATGAACGTGTTTGCAACCAGACACCTTTTCTTTTTTGTAGGTTGTCATTTGCAATAAGAGCTCCTGACACTGGTCCATAAGCGTTAGAAGCCATGAGCTCACTGACAGTCCATACACCACAGAGCTGCATCCCTGTGTCTGCTGTCTGCACAAATCTGCCTTCAACATGGAAAGATGAAAGGAAATGTCACACAATGCTCTGTGCTAGGGCACTGTAATGCAGTTCCTCTTCTGTAGCTGCAGAGGCTCATTGCTGATAATTCTACAATTACAACTCCTCATGAATATATATATATTGCCATTATTTTCTAGCAATTCTAATGATACTCATTTTCATGTCAGATGTGCTAAGTATAACAAAAAATAAGTTTCTTGATTTTCTTTTCATTAAAGGGGAACAATGTATGCCATATATAGGAAATATCTTGCTATGCATGAATGATTACAGCTAAGAAAATTCTTAGGGTTTTTTAACTTGTTAGTGCTGCTTGAAGACCTTGTGGGAGAGAAAGCCTAGATTTCTGTTAGTTTCATGTCCCATAACTGAGTTTGAATCCTGTTATAGTAACCTCTGCATCAGATTATTTTTGCAGTCCACCAGAGCACAAAATTGTTTGCTGTTACAGCTCAGAAAGAACAACTTCCCATCCACATCTCAAAATAAGAAATAAAAAAAATAAAACAATAAGTTTTACATGCATGGATTATCCAGACTGTATAGAGCGCGGCACTGGGGGAGGTTAACACAACACTGATCTGAGATTTAGATGATTTTATTTAGAGAGGTCTCCTACAGTGTGACTCTGCACAAAGGATTTTGCTATTTAAATTCAGAAACTCCTGAATAGGAATATTTTGCCATCTGCAATTGACCTCAACATGAAGTCCAATTAGAAATTTTATAATGTATAATCACAAAGGGCCACACTTATCTGGACTCGACAGCTTCTTATCCTTGTGTGTATTACTTTTACTTTTTTCATATATAATATGTTTGCTGATACTACATAATTAAATTTAATACTGACAAAAAAGCACATTTGCAGGATAAATATTTAAGTAATACATTTACCCAATCCAAATACAGAAAATGAATATATTTTAAACAATCCTGAGGCTTAAACATTTGGAACTGCACTAGGAAACCACTGAAGTGAAGCATGAGTTGAAACAGGAAGGCAGAGAGCAGGAAAAGAGCAATTTAACGTACTCTACCCTGGATAGCTTATAATGCAGACAATCTCAGTTAGTACCCATGAGAGATAATCTTAACTTACATGTTCAGGGTACATACTGAACACGCCGTCTATCTCTCAAATTGATTCATACTGACATCTCCTAAGACAACGAAAGACCAATCACTCTTCCCTCCAGGTTTCCAGTGAGGAAAGAGATTTAAAATGAATTGTTTTACACACATACACACTTGTTCAGCCAAAAGAAGAGTGTCTGTGACAACCAGAAAGCTCCAGGGTGCCTCGGTTGAAACACTTGTCCCGTAACCTAGATGAACTACCAATAGTATCGCCTCTTAAAGAGTAGAGCAGACCTATATATGTCCAGGCTTCATGAGCCGTACCATAAGCCTTGGAGGAGATTGTGAAGTGTAGGAAAGCTATTAAGACAGTCACTCACAGAGGGTGGAGGGGTAAAAACAACATCAGGTACAGTAACCAGTGAAGGTACTATCAAATGCAAAAGGAAGGATGATATAACATTAGAGCAGAGTGCTGTATAGAGTAGCAATTGAACTAAATACCTCTAAAAAGTAATGAAATATGACATCTGTCTGAGTTGAAAGAATGTAGAATTTTCCGGCATTAATGTTTTTGTTGTTGTATCAGAATGAAATCCCCTGGATGCAAACCCATTGTAAAGACCACAAGCATGATCAGGAATAAATGCCTGAGACTGTGAGGAAGAAGATGCAACATGACTGCATCAAGGCTGCTCTTGGGATGTGTTGTACTAATACAGTACAACACATATGGAAAATAGCCTGGATCTACCCCTGCAGTTTCAAACATTTATTCTGATAGATTTCAGAGGGTTTTTTAAAATCAATTTCTTACTTTAAAATGTAAAGGGATATTTTGAGAAAGTTTTGAGGTCATGAATGTATTTCAATAATCACAGGAAATTTTCCCTTTTTTCTTGAAAATTGACAACTTTTCTACATTATTTCAAAGTAATTTTCTTATATGCAATCAATCAATGAATTTAATCCATCCATCCATCTTCTCCCGCTTCATCCGTCAGGGTCGCGGTTGGGCCGGTGGCTATCTCCAGCAGACTATGGGCGTAAGGCAGGGTACACCCAGGACATGACGCCAGTCTGTCGCAGGGTAACACATAGACACACAAGGACACACAACCATGCACACACACACTCACACTTAGGGACAATTGAGAGATGCCAATTAACGTAACAGTCATGTTTTTGGACTGTGGAAGGAAGCCGGAATATCCGTAGAGAACCCATGCATGCACGGGGAGAACATGCAAACTCCATGCAGAAAGACCCCAGGCCGGGACTGAACCCAGAACCTTCTTGCTGCAAGGCAACAGTGCTAACCACTGTTCCATCGTACAGCCCTCAAATTATTATTATTTTTTTTTTATATAATTTTTGTTGGAATTTATTTTGCTGTATGTTTTTTTTTCTCTGGTCTTCTTGGGCCTACATTAATACTGTTGTAGCGTTTGCTTTTTTAGAACAGGATTTCTTTTTTTTTTAATTTTAGATTTAGGATTTAGGCATTGGGATGTTGCATTCTATGAATCAGGACATTCCAGGTTAGAGATATCTTTCCTATCTAAGAGTTGCAGAGATTAAGGCTGAGGTCCAACAAGGAGATGACAATGAATTGTTAGGTGTGGGTGAATGAAAATAACGTGTCACCCATTCTCCTTGAATAAATTTTAAAATATAATACTATACAATAATATTTGAACAAATGTAAAACTATAAAATTGGGTGTGCAAAATATTTCGGCCCCCTTGATTTAATACTTTATACTGCCGTTGGCTGTTATTTCAGCTGCGAGCTGCTTAGGGTATGTCTCTATCATTTTGTACATAAAGAAACTGACATTTTTTAAAGTTATTTCCTTGACCATTGTTTTTTTCCTTTTCATTAGAAAAGGGGTACCAATAGTTTTGTCCATGTGTGTAGCTATGGCAGCCTGCCAAATGAGCATTATTATTGCCTGCTAAAGGCTGCCTGCAAAACACGTGATGATTAGTGCCTGCAAAAACATGGATAAAGAGGAGCATATACCTATGTTGGCCTTCAGGGGCGTCAGTTAAGTGGCAAAGGCAACGGAGCGAGATAGAATTAATACTAGAAGCAGCAAAGCATTATTAATGCACTTAGTGATTGGGAAAGATATAAAGGGATAGAGCCAGACCACCACTAGTGATTTACAGTGCACAAGATTAGAGAAAACCTAAGCGGCTAAAATAATATTAATGTAAGGCTAAAGAAACTCTTTAAGCAGCGGATGCTGAAGCTGCCCCAATTGTTAATGATAGAACCACCCAAAACCTGGTGAAAGTGAATGAGGTGATTCTACAGTGTAAATATTTTTGTGTGTAAAATATCAGCAGCAGTTGTCAGAGTTTCACTGTAGAATAAGTGGTCAAAATATACTAAGAAGACAATATGGTGTTTTGCAATCCACGCCGAAACAGACTCAGTACCTTTAACTAGAGAGAAATCTCAATGGCGGCAAACAAGATGTGCAAAGGTACTAGACATGGGTTAAGATAATAGTTTACCCACAGAGTGATGAGAGAGCCTGAATAAGAAACTAACAACTGTTGAGACATGAAAGACCTTGGTGATACCTAAGAGGCAATCTGTGAGGCTCTTACAAAAGGCTTACAAGTCATATTGTCAGCAAAAGGCTGTCTACAGAAGGCAAGATGAGAACTAACCATAGTTGCCTGTAAAAGGCTGCTTGCAAAGGCTAGAAGAGGAAGGACAGCAATGAATTTAATGGGCTACCTATGGAAGGTTTGAGCTGCCTACATGAGATAAATAAAGTATCAATTAAGCATGGTCCATAACTTCAAGGGATGTAGAATGCAAATATGACTACTGGATGCAGTGAAGCAAAACCATGGTCTTGGATTCAAGCACCTGACATTTTAAGGAAAGTGTGCATCAGACAACCACCTTGGATAGGCAATGCATTTATTTGAAAATGGGCTGCAGAAAACAAACTGACAATGGATCACTATTGCCTTAAGAAGGGTAAGATGGGGGTTGATTAGAATAGGTTTAGACAGGGTGTTGTGTGCAAAGGTCTAAGACAGGGGGCTGCTTGCAAAAGGCTGAGACAGGGGGCTGCCTGCTAAAGGCTGAGAAGGATGGGATCTGAAATTAATCATCCAGAGGTTCATAGAGTTTTAAACATTGCCAATCATACAGCCAGATATCTAACTGATTGGATAGATCTTCTCCTGTTAGAACAGGATGTTCTGACAGAATTATCGCTTTTTCCTCACTGGTCTCTAACGAGAAAAAACTCCCCTCTGTCTGGCCACTGTCAGTCAAATCTTTTACCTTGTTCTGTCATGGTTAGTGGACATTCATAGAGGACCCGAATGCAGAGACTGAACCAGGGAGGGTTTTTTGCAGGTTTAATTATCAAGATGGCTGCAACAGAAAAATAAATCCAAGCAACCCTGGCTGGAAACTCGGGGACAAAAACAGAGAGATACTCAGGAGAAACAAACAGATGGTAGGGAAGAGGATCCACCAACGAGGAACTGCAGTAGAGGAGTATATATGGGAGACAGAACCATGATCTGTTAATTAGGAGCAGGAGTGGATAGTAGCAGCTGAGGGGAAAGATGAGCGGATAAAAGATTGAACAGGGCTTAACTAAAACTAGAAAAGAACTTAAATGAAGCAATAGGGGAACAAGACAAATGACATAAGATAAACATAATATAATTCTCAACAACAAACACAAAACAACACAAATCAAATCCTAAACCCAAAGTAAAAACTTAAACAGAATCAAAACTTAGAGCAGCAGTTCAAGATATGTTCTGGCCATCAGTATCAAACAACAAGGTTCCCAAACCTTCCCCAGCATGCCCCTACTCCATAGATCCCATAATAGGCTGAGCCTCACTGGAAGTGAAGTTCTTTTGGGTGTTATCCAATCAGGTGAATACTTTCCTGCAGGTTGCTTCAATGCACAGAGGCTCAAGCCTCAATGGGCATTTCAAATAAAGACTGACAGGCGTCCTGCCATACCAGAGCAGAGGAGAGATTGCATCCTAGGGCAGGCCCGACAGCTGATTAATGCACAACATACTCATGAAATCAAAAGCCTTTAGTGCACATTTATTTCAGTTTAATGACTATATTTATGAAGTTTACAGATGCATATTCTTCCAATTATTTTACAAAATTTACAGGGGAGGTTTAGCCTTCCTAGTATTTAATGAGAAATCTCAACTTTCTCTTTCATCTCTGGCTGAGCTTAAGTTATGGATAGCGCTGGACATACAGTGGGGAAAATAAGTATTTAGTCAGTCACCAATTGTGCAAGTTCTCCCACTTAAAAAGATGAGAGAGG
>JAUZNJ010040594.1:0-10314 GCA_034780135.1 Jordanella pulchra | reverse complement strand
GTTGTTTTTCTTCAGCTTGTTGAAAATCATAACAAATCATCTGCCGTAAAGAAGGAACATAAGACCCTGATCTTCATCTAAACAACAATCCATGCAGGTTTTACCTTCACCTAAACTGCTGCTGAAGGCCCATGTGGACCCGCTCATGTGCGCCTGGTCTCTGGAAGAAGGCAGCCCCTAAACTGGGACCCAGTAATGAACTCCTCCAGTTCTCTGCTCAGAGGACATTATGCTAAATGTTTGGAGTGGGGTAGAAGAACATAAGCTTGCAGTTAGCTCGCTTTTGGTAATTTAAGGAACTTGTGGAGTCCAGTCTCTCCCAGCACTGATTGGACTCCACTAAAAACAGAGAGAACAGTGTCTGTTAATCATAGCTCTACGTCTGTTCAATGACGATCAGAAGACTTTCACTAAGTTCAATAACCTGACAGCTTCCTGTTATTTTATGTCTGTTTAATTAAGGGTAAGAAAACATCTAATTATATCAAGTCAGGAAATTCTTAGTGCTAAAGAAAGATCCTCTGCAAGAAGAAGCTTGATTATTTAGGAAAAGGATCAGTTATCGTTAGTCGATCAATCAGCTTTAGATTCATTCATCAATGCAGAGCTTTCATCCCAGCACGCCACACTTCTCAGATCAAAGGCATCTGGACTCACTGAAAGGGGTTGAACTTGTGTCTGGGCCCCTCAGGGGTGCCTCTCCTGTGGCTGCTGTGTCTGGGAGTCATGGTGGCTGATGAAGTGTACTTGGTGTTTGTTAGAACTCGCCTTTTCCCAGAAGCTGACACAGGTTTCCGCCAATCGCAGGCCTCTCTAATATGGCGGGAATTGGAGGAGGAAGACGAGGGGCTTGATGAAGGGGCCCGCGGACTGTTCCGCTCTGCGCTTCGACCCCTCAGGAACAGAAGCGAGGGAGCCCAAAGGGACGGCCCTGAGAGACGGCAGCGCAGACAGATGTGGGAGTGTCCTGAGGAAGACTGCGTGCGATATCTGGTCGTGGGAACGCTGGCTGCTCTCATGGCTCTCTTTGCTAACTTGGTTTATCCTTTTCTGTACAAACTCAGATGGACCTGAGCAGAGAGCAGCTCTGATCTTCTTAGTAACTAAGAGTCCAAACCCAGATGGTTCCACACTCCGTCTGACTATAGATGCTCTGACCCTGTGGGTCGGCCACCGGCTGCTGCAGGGAACCACTCTGGAGCCCGTGGAACGTTCTCCTTGTTCAGCAGTTAACAGCTCTGAGGGCTGTCAGGTCTTTCCTGGATCAGTGATATTTGAAGGATCATCAGGTTGAGGAAGAAGCTGCTGCTGCTGAAGGACACCGAAAAAGGTCAAAGGTCCTGCAGATCAGTGGGAAGCTGAAGGGAAGGAGGACAACAGACGTGTGTTTCTGTGGCTTCTTCAGCTGGTCCCCGTCTGTCAGACCGATGTTCTCCTTACTGCTGATGCAGAACGCAGGCCTGGCCCGATAGCACTAAGGGTGGGGGAGTGGGGTGTCTGAGCAGGTCGATGCAGTAAGAACCTGCAGAACGCCTTTGGGTTGGACCAGAACCTGTTGTTACTGATCCAGCATCTGTAGGGAGCCAGGCTTGAAGTGTGCCGTCTTGTACCTGTTTGGACCAGAACTTCTGCTCAAGGGGAAAGTGCTGGTACCAGACGCTAACTCGGTCTATTAAGATGACTATGAAACGGCTAAGGGGCACTGTTCAGCAACAAGTGGGGGAGGCACCACCAAAGCTCATGCCTGGCAGCAGCTCACAGAGGACATCAGCTAGAGACACTCCGATCCAACAACCGGGTCGGTTTCCGGTCTGATCGGGTAGGAGCGCCTCTACTGCAGCTTTCGGGTCCAGGTGGATTCAGTTGGGTCTGGTTCGATCGGGTCCGGTGGGATGGATTGGGTTTGGCCCGGTCGAGCAGGAGCTTCTCTACTACAGCAGTTGGTTCCATTTTCTCGAGTCGTATCGGGTCCAGTCGGGTTCGCTGGGATGGCTTGGGTTCGGTCCAGTAGGGTGGATTGGGTCCAGTGAAGTAGGAGCTTCTCTATTGCTGCAGTTGGTTCCTTTCTCTCGGGTCAGAATGGGTCCAGTCGGATCGGGTCCAGTGGGATTGTTTGGGTTCAGTCCGGTTGGATCGGGTCTCGGGGGTGGATTGGGTCCAGTTGGGTCAGGTTCGGTCAAGTAGGAGCTTCTCCACTGCAGCAGTCGGTTCTTTTCTCTCGGGTTGGATTTGGTCCAGTTGGGTCTGGTGGGATGGATTGGGTTCGGTCCGGTCGGGTAGGAGCGTCTTAACTGCCGCAGTTGGTTCCTTTCTCTTGGGTTGGATTGGGTCTAGTCGGATCGGGTCTGGTGGGATGGATTGGGTCCAGTTGGGTCTGGTGGGATGGATTGGGTTCGGTCCGGTCGGGTAGGAGCGTCTTTACTGCCGCAGTTGGTTCCTTTCTCTTGGGTTGGATTGGGTCCAGTCGGATCGGGTCTGGTGGGATGGTTTGGGTCCAGTTGGGTCTGGTGGGATGGATTGGGTCCAGTCGGATCGGGTCTGGTGGGATGGATTGGGTCCAGTTGGGTCTGGTGGGATGGATTGGGTTTGGTCCGGTCGGGTAGGAGTGTCTCTACTGCAGCAGTCGGTTTTTTTCTTTCTTTGAAGCTTGATGATAAATCCCAGGGTTGGAGAATCTTTAGTTTCTTCAGTTGATTCATTTTTCGGCCCAGATAAGCAGACATCCTGATCTGAACACACTGAGGGTCTCAGGGAAGGAAACGGTCCGATCCGCAGCCTCAGTCCGTCCCTATAAGTTCTGGTGCTGCAGGAGCGGCTGCCCGGCTCCCACGTGATACTAATGTGCTTTTGGACTTTTATTTTGTAGCTTGTTGTGATGAAGGGAGGCAGAAAATAATCTGCTGTAATCCAGTCCTTGTTTTCCTGTCTGCTGCTGTCAATAAAACACAGTGGTTTCCAACATGGCTTCCTGTGTCCCGCAGCATGAGCGCCACTTTCCTGATTCATGTTTCACACTGATTTATTTTCCAGGCTTCTAGCCAGGCTCTGTTTGGGACTGACCTGGATCCTGAAGGACCCCCCACCCTCGCCCCGGAGGTACCGCCTGACCTTTTCGCTCGCTCTGCAGAGTGCGCGGCTCCATCCTACAGTAACATGGAGGAGGTGGACTAGTTGCCATGGAGACCTGCTCTGATTGGACGCTGACCCTCGTCAATGGCTCGGTTTAGAAAAAGCTCTGCTCTGGTTTGGTTCTCCAGGAGTTTGACAGTTTTCTCTTCCGGTTCTGATGTTCAACCTCTCCCACCTGTCGGATGAAGACCTGGACCGGACCGTCCCACTACTGCCGGATGCTTTGGACTTTCTGGCTAAAGCTGTGGTTCCAATGATGCTTGTTCAATGTGTGTAAATTATTTCTGTTTCGGGGTGGGGACTGTTGATGCCTTGCTTCCTCCAGCAGAGGGCGCTGTTCTTCCCTGATCCATTTCCTAAAACATAATTTGCCTTTTTCTGTTTCCTAACCGTCAGCTGCCCCCGGTTTGTTGCTGCAGGTTGGTCCAGCCTGATCCTTATGTCATGAACGGCAGAAATAAAGTGAGGAAGATTGATTCACTAAACTGTATTCACTTCAGTTTGCTCTGAAGTTTCTGGAAAAGTGCATCTGTAAATAAAACAGACTCCTGTTTTGTCCGTTTCTCTACCCTGGCAGCCTTCACTGTGTTCTGGGGGTGGTGGGGGGGTGAATAATGTGTATTACCTCTAGTCATTGAACAGGTATGTCTTCTAGAAAACTTCATATCCAGTTGCCTAAACTGAACTTTCCATGCATGAAAAATTAACTAGTGTTGAAAGCAGTAGTTCTGGACACAGAAAAGGGTTCATTTTAAAAACAAATGGTTTGAAATAAATACTTTCAATCTGATGTCATGCTTGGGTTAATAACATCTACAGGTTTTGTTTGGGGAGATCTGGGGCCTGTTGGAAAACGTTCCAGGTTTCATTTTCCTTGGCTTACTGGGTTGCTGCAGAGAACATAAATACTGACTGGATCTGGTTCTGCTGAGTAAAGAGGTCGGATTAATATGGATCGAACTGAACAGAAGTCCTTCAGCAGCAGTGAATCATTTATGAGCATTATATCAGAAATAAAAAATAAACATCACATCGATTTAAAATCAAATAGATGGGAAACATCTGTCAGGTGGGCTGGTGTTCATCATCTGCAACCTTCCAGCCCACTGTCTGCTTGAGTGTTCCTCCATAAACCAACCAGGCTCCAACTGGACCCATTCTCTGAGGTCCGTTTGGCTGCAGCTCAAACATCAAGTTCTGGTCAACAAGGAAAAAAAGGTTTGGAGAGGAGGAGATAACTACAGCTATATGCTCAACCATTGGGAGTAATAAGTAGGGACGAGTTGTAAGGACATTATCTGCTCCACCAGAGTAGCAAATGGAAAGCATCCTTCTTTGCACGGTCAGTTCTCATGGTCTGAGAGAAAAGGACAACAAATTGTAAGTTGAGATGGGCACTAATGAACCGTCTTCCACTCCCCCATGTAAAACATTCAATCTCCATTTTGTTTTAAATAGTCTTCATTCAGAAAACTATCCTAGCAGTTCTACATGTGGACTTGTTACAGTAGATATTAAGGCATCCAGTCATTGCTCTGGTTTAAGCTAACGATAAGATGAGCTAGCATTAGCAAACATGGTTGTCTGTGGCAACTTAGCCCAAAATGATAACTTTACAAAAGGTTTTAATTCAACACATACTAATGAACATTTTACTTTGTTTTTACAGAATAAGAGGATAAGATACATGTGGGTTGTGTAGAATGGTTTTGTTGCCTTCAAATGTCCCAAAAAATAAATAAAAATAAGATGCATGTTTCTGTGTTTTACTGTTGGGGTAGCGTGTTCTCTCCCCTAGTTGAAAAATCCACATGTTGGTACAAAAGAGGGAGAACAGTCTTATTGGCCTGGTTAAAATCCCCAGCAACAATGAAAACACCATCACTGTGTGCGGATTGCAGTTCACTGATTGTCCAGTAGAAAACACTCGGCCTCTATAGTATTAGTACTGGGGGATGCATAAACTGTAGTAATGCTAACAACAGTAAACTCTTTGGGCAGATAGATAGAATGGTCTGGAGTTAACAGTCAAAAGCTCAATGTCCAGAGAGCAGTAGCTGGTGACAGATCTAGTATTTTTACACCAGGTGTTGTTGATGTAAACACACAGACCACCCCCTCTGGTTTTACTGCTTAGTTTGTTGTTTTCTGTCAGCGTGGAATGTGGCGAGGCCCTTCAGGCTAACGGCGTTGTCTGGTATTGATTAGTTAAAGCTAACCTCCCTCATTGAAGAAAGTTCCAGTTGAAGATTATCCATTTTGTCGTCTAGTGAGCGGACATTGGAGAGAAAGCTGGATGGAAGCAGAGGTTTGTAGGGGTTAGCTTTCAGCTTAGCCAAAAACACTTAATGGCCGTAATCCAACAGGCGTTCTGCAATGGATAACCTGCTAGTCAGATGTATGTTTTCTGCCGTTCTAGACATCATGTTTGGAATAAAAGCTTGTAAGTTGTCGGGAGCCGTAGCAGCAGCAGCCATTCCGGGGGCCGCCATTTTGGATTATGAAATAAAAGTCTTAATTTGTAGTAGTCTACAGCACAGCGCTGACTCCACAAAAATGGTAGACATCCGGTTACTTCTCAGTAATGGGCCAGCCCAGTCAACGAGGCTTCTACATATTCATGTCTATGGGTGAGCCTAAGTCCCAAGTCCATCAAGAGTACAGCGAAGGGCTTGAATGTCAACTACTGTCCTTTGGCGCAGTACCGGAAACATTCACACCAGATCAGACACTGGCTGGGTACAAATCACTATGGCAGGTTTTCAGCACAGAGGTGGAAATGCAGCTTTAGAACTAGATTAAGAGATTCTCTTGGTTTGTCTCCATCAGAGCCTTGCCAGAGCTAGTGCCTTTAACAAGGACAATGTGAAGTGTTTTTTGACAATCAGGAGAAGTATTGAGCAGACATTCCCTGAGACCAGGAGATATCTGGAACTGGAGTGACAACGGTACCAAAGCATAGGGTCACAAACATCTGGGGAAAGGGGTGCCCTGGTGACCCTGGCCAGCACAGTCTCAGCCTCAGGGACCACCCCCCCACAGTGCATATTCTTGCACTTGCGTGATAATTTCTTTAACAATGGGCAACTAAGCTGCAAAGGAGGAACAAATCTCTTTGGGTGGATGAAAGAACCACACTTTGATTTCCTCAAGCATTTTGTGGAACCTGCAAAATGCTCTCAGTAGAAGCCATGCGTACTCCTCCTGGATAACCACTGCTCACATCTCTCTACTGATGAGCTGAAGAAAATGGCGTCATCATGTTGTCCTTCCCATCCCATCGTCACACAGGCTACAGCCTTTAGACAGAGGTGTCTACAGGTCATTGAAAGAGCATGTAAACCCCAGGAAAAACACTTAGCATCTCTAACATCCCTGGGAGTGTATTAACTGCTTATCCCCTGGCTGTGACCCCACTTGATATTCAGGTCGGCTTCCAGCTAATGGTGATTCAGCCTTACCACAGGGATGTGCTCTTGGAGACAGTTTGCGCCATCTTACATTTCAAAATGCCCCACCAGGACCTAGCTGCTATTCCAGGCCCCATTAACCCAGCCTCCTCCACAAAAGATTTCCTCCAGAGGAAATTCGGCCTTATCCAAAAGCTGGTCCAAGAAAAACGGCTATTCCTCACTGACAACTGTGAAGGAGGCACTTAAAGCTGCAAGGCAGGCACGAGGGATGAAGATACTGTTCAAAAAGAAAGGCAAGGCGACAGGATCTAAAATGCCAAAAAAAGAAAAACTCCAGATGACCCCTCATTGGAAGATGAGTCCCTGTGCCTAGTCTGCATAGAGGCATTTGGAAACAGATGTCCAGGAGAAACAAGGATGCAGTGCATGATATGCAAAGGATGCTCCTGGGAATCCAATCCATATGTAACAGTGTGGGCTCCTGTCGCTATGCCTCCAATAGATCATGCACCTTGGCTACTTGGCCAGGGGGATATCCCTTTGGCTGCCTGTTCGACGTGTGTGACTTTCAGCCGGGAGTCTGGGGATCAAATCCCGCCCGGGCCCTCTGTAGTGTGCACCTTGCCACATATATAAGCCCTGCCAAAATCTCAGCTCAGAGGAGAATTCTCTGACTAGTGAAGATTTCTTTAGTTCCAGAACCAGTTGAAGTGTCTGTTTCATAATGCACATTGCAAAATGTTTCATGTTATGCCATGTTTTGTAGTATTTCATAAGTACTGAAGGTGAATCATTGTCAATAATTTACTTTCAATTAAAAAAAATAATTTTGTCTTTATTTTATTACTTGCAAAGTCCAATGTGCCTTTTTATCCTTGGTCACATTGTGCCAGTCTCCATTAGGTTGCTTTTAACCCTGCAGTGACACAAGATAAGAAAATGACATGAATACAAGATATCAAACTCATCTGTTACATATTTTTTTCTATATATGATATTTTGATTCAAATATATGTATATCAGTGTAAAATACTCCAGGAAAGTATTGATACTGAAAAAATACTATGACAAAGTATTTGTAGCATACTTCTTTAACAGCCCTGAATCAATCAATTTAAGCATTATAAAAACTACCACCAGGTGTCAGCTAAAATGAAGCCGATACTTAAGTTCAAAACAGTAGTTATTTCATAGGGCTAAACTGTAACAATCTTGAACTGAGGACCTAAAATTCAAGCCAGAAGGTGAAGAAAAGTTTAACAATTTATTGAATAGTGCAACAGGATCTGGAAAGACAGCGATCGTCAGCAACAGCAAGCGGTACTTCTGGAGTTGTTTTGTGATTGTCCAGCAGTCAAAGGGGAATAAATCTTCAGTAGAAATATTACAATGACTAACCTTGGAGTGATTATGAAGAAAGCCTTGATGAGATGAAGCCGGTTGGCATGCGACGTCATCGTCAGGAAGGGGGGGGGTGGAAGCAGAAGCTCTGGAGGTAAGTCTGCTTACTTGATCCCTTTAAATTTGCCTTGTTTCTCAGAACCATGTGCAGGAATGCAGACTGAGATACCTTTAACATAATAGCTTTGCTCATATTTGGGGACGGAAACTGTGCCAGAGCCGGGAGGTCAGAGATCCATGGAGAATCCAGAATGTAATCCAGAAACAGAGTGGAGAAGAGATCAGGGGTCAGAACCAGGAGATCAGATGGCTGAGGAGACTCCAGCGCTGAATCCAGAGACGTGGTCAAAGGGGCAGAAAACAAAAACGGGTCCAACAGGGGTTCAGGCAGGCTCAGAATATCAGGAAGCAATCGTGTCAGTAACAGGCAGACAGGCAAATAGTAAGCTGGACAAAACTCACCAAAGTCTCGTAATTATCAAGGCGCAGGTGGATCAGATGAGTGATGATTAGGAGCAGAGCAACAGAGCAGGTGGATATGATTAGACCAGAGCTGGTGCACAGAATCGTGACCAAACCAACCAGATGAACTGCGGCTGGAGAGCTTGATGTGGTTGTTTCAGCTCATCAAATCATCCACCTGAATTGGACCTTACACACCGGGGCCAGCACCACCTCAGGGCTCCAAGTTTTCATGGATTCTTCAAGCATCTCTCTTGATTATACAACAACTAGAGAAGAATAGAACTTCTGATCCAATTATCCTTCACTTTATTTATCTAACTGCTCAGCTTCCACCTCTTTGGAGCTTGTGCACAAAAGTATTTTATACCCAAATGCCACCTGACAGTAAAATAATATCACAAATCCCGCATGCTTGTGATGCATTTCATTTGAAAGCGAAGACATTCTAGTTTCTGGACATATGAGAACAAACTCTAGGTTTTACACAACTTGAGCCATGTACTTTTAAACATTTTTAATTTGTCCCTTGTCATAAAAAGTATGCCATATTTAATATTCTATATCTTGGGTATAATTCATAGTTGACCTCTCCAACTCACTACACTTGTTTGTGTTGAGGCAGGCCCGTCACAACAAGGAAGCAAACCAAGCAACTGTCAAGGTCCCTGAGCTGGCCGGGTTATGAACTAACAAACGACGCAAGCTCCCATTTAAATTCAGAGATTGTCACGACAGAAAAGTCTAATGAAAGGATGAGGTGGAAAACAAAAAACAAGACAGTGATAAGTGATAATAATAAGTGCGGCAGGTAGCTAACATAAAACAGGCAGATAATATAGCACACAATAGGCAAAATTTTTTATTGGTTTGGACAAAGGAGTCAAAGCTTTTCTTCCATGCCAGTTATCCGTGATATTTTCTTTTAAAAATAATCTTTTTTAAATTTGTTTTAAAATTTACTTTATAATTTGTTTATGTCCTGTGCTGCTCCAACGAAGTACCCCTGTGGGATTAATAAAGCATTAGGGAAAACCCACTACAGCACTAGTGGCTTGTTTTTTTTTTTTTTTTCAGAAAGTGGGCTGCCAGGAACGGGGGGGTGCGAGAGGGGGAGAGACATGCAGGAAAGGCCCACGAGCCAGACCCGGGTCACCCATGTCGAGGACTAAGGCCTCCATACATGGGCGCTAACCACTGCGCCACACCCAGCTAGATTTACTTCTAATTCTCAAACATTAAAATCATTTAAACCAGATGCTGTTGAGCCATAGACTAGTAACACGGTGTTGTTGCTGCTGTTGGTGAGTCAGTTTGTTCATGTAAATGATAAATCTTCCTCATACTCTAGGGTTACTTGTGGAGTACCGATGCTGATGATACTCAACTATATCTGTCTATAAATTCTGATGAAACTAACCCATTGCATAGACTACAGGCATAAAAACCTGGGTGACTCTTAACTTTTTCTTCTGAATGCAAACAAAACAGAAGTTATTGTTTTTGGACTAGAGTCTCTAAAAAATAAACTGATTAGTCAATCACTTCTTCTGAATGGTATTAAATTAATCTCAGATAATAAAGTAAAAAATAATGGTGTTATTTCCTATCAGGACCTGTCATTTAAATCCCATATCAAAGAGCTTTCTACAATTACTTTCTTAAGTTAGAGATATCCACAAACTGTAGTTAAAAGCCTTCGGCTGATCCAAAATGCTGCAGTCAGAGTTCTGATGAAAATTAAACACAGAGATAGTGTTTCTCCTATCTTAGTTTCACTTCATTGGCTCCATGTTAAATCTTGAGTAGAATTTAAAATCCTCCTTCTTATATATTGTTGGGTGCTGGAGTTTTTGCCTTCCCAGGAGGTGTTGTCCACCAGGGGGAGCCAGGAGGAAGCTTCTGGAAG
>JAUZNJ010040593.1:0-10314 GCA_034780135.1 Jordanella pulchra | reverse complement strand
AGTTAAAAGCCTTCAGCTGATCCAAAATGCTGCAGCCAGAGTTCTGATGGAAATTAAAAAGAGAGATCATGTTTCTCATATCTTAGCTTCTCTTCATTGGCTTCCTGTTAAATCTAGAATATAATCCAAAATCCTCCTTCTCACTTATAAAGCCCTAAATAACCGAGATCCGTCTTATATCAGAGATCTGATTGGTAAAGGGAGTTTTCCTCTCCACTGTCGCTACATGCATGCTTGGTGCGAAAGATTGCTTTCAAATCAATGATTGGATTCAATCAGCTGGTTTTCCTTAGATAGAAAACTTTCAACTAATCTGACTTTGTGATTTGAATGAATTGTCTTTGTGAAGTGCCTTAAGATGACGTGTTGTGAATTGGCGCTATATAAATAAACTGAATTGAATTAAAGTGCAGTGCTAAAATTATCTCTTTTTTTTTTTTAGCTTTTTACGGCACTAGTGGCTCGTTTTTCTGACAGTAGGCTGACAGGAAAGGGTGGATGAGAGAGGGGGGGGAGACATGCGGGAAAGGACCACAAGCCGGATTCAAACCTGGGTCGCCTGCGTCGAGGACTAAGGCTTCCATACATGGGTCATGCACGCTAACCACTGCGCCACCTGCACGCCCATGCTAAAATGATTTTAAATAAATATTGCAGAAATAAAAATAAATTTATACAAAGATGTCAAAAATTTGCTCTGTAACATACTGATATCACTTTTAAGGTCCAATGTCTACAGTTAATCTGAAAAATAGTTGATTTGGGGTTTAGTTATTGAGTAATGTTGAACAAATGTTTGTTTTTCCAAACCAATAAAGGATGAACCAAATTAATCAAATGTTTGAAAAAAAAAGACAATAGTAGGCTCTATTTATCAAAAAAGTGGTCCTGCTAGTATTTCTGCTTCTTCTTTCTATGAAACACAGTAGGTACTGTGTACCCACATGTTCCTCTTTCTCTCAGTATTTTAATGTGTGGTGTGAAAAGGAAGATTTAAGTAACATGCTTTTAGAGCTGAAAGGCTTCATTCACTCGGCAGGGGATTTTTAAATAGAAGCAAATGCTTCTACAAATACCACGCCTGTGGTAAGGAGGAAACACGCAGTCACTGGCAGTTGGAAATGACAAAGAACGGAGAGACACTGAACATGGAAACCTTCTCCTGTTCCATCTGTCTGGATCTACCAAAGGATCCAGTGACTATTCCCTGTGGACACAGTTTCTGTATGAACTGTATTAAAATCCACTGGGATGAAGAGGAAGAAAGGAAAAGTTGCCCTCAATGTCAGCAGACCTTCATGGAGAGGCCTGAGCTGGAGAAGAACACCATGTTAGCAGCTTTATTAGAGCAGCTGAAGAAGACTGGACTCCAAGCTTCTCCTGCTGATCACTGCTATGCTGGACCTGAAGATGTGGCCTGTGATTTCTGCACTGGAAGAAAACTGAAAGCCATCAAGTCCTGTTTAGTCTGTCTGGCCTCGTACTGCGAGAAACACCTTCAGCCTCATTATGATTCAGCTACATTCAAGAAACACAAGTTGGTGGAGCCCTCCAAGAACCTCCAGGAGAACATCTGCTCTCATCAGAAGTGTATCTGCAGTCTCAGTTTAAAAGATGATCATAAAGGCCACGACGCAGTGTCAGTAGCAGCAGAAAGGACTGAGAGGCAGAGAGAGCTGGAGGAGAGACGAGGAAAAATCCAGCAGAGAATCCAGGACAGAGAGAAAGATGTGAAGCTGCTTCAACAGGAGGTGGAGGCCATCAATCACTCTGCTGATAAAACAGTGGAGGACAGTGAGAAGATCTTCACTCAGCTGATACGTCTCATCCAGAAAAGAAGCTCTGATGTGAAGCAGCAGATCAGATCCCAGCAGGAAACTGAAGTGAGTCGAGTCAAAGAGCTTCAGGAGGAGCTGGAGCAGGAGATCAGTGAGCTGAAGAGGAAAGAAGCTGAGATGAAGCAGCTCTTAAACACAGAGGATCACAACCAGTTTCTCCACAGCTACCCCTCACTGTCAGCACTCAGTGAGTCTACACACTCATCCAGCATCAACATCCGTCCTCTGAGATACTTTGACGATGTGACAGCAGCTGTGTTAGAGCTCAGAGATAAACTACAGGACATTCTGGGAGAGAAATGGGCAAACATCTCTCTGGCAATCACTGAGGTGGATGTTTTACTGTCAGATTCAGAACCAAAGAGTAGAGATGAATTCTTGAAATATTCTTGTGAAATAACTTTGGATCCAGACACAGCACACACATATCTATTTTTATCAGAGGGGAACAGGAAGGTAACGGCCTTGGATCAGGACCAGTCTTATTCTAGTCACCCAGATAGATTCTCCTCATGGTGGCAGGTCCTCAGTAAAGAGAGTTTGGATGGCCGTTGTTACTGGGAGGTGGAGTGGAGGGGCAGAGGAGTGTATATAGCTGTAGCATCTAAGAACATCAGTAGAGCAGGGTATGAATGCGGATTTGGTCGTAACGACAAATCCTGGGCATTAAATTGTCACCAAAACAATTACACCTTCTGGTTTAACAACGCAGCCACACCGATCTCAGTTCCTCCGTCTTCCAGGATCGGAGTGTATCTGGATCACTCAGCAGGTATTCTGTCCTTCTACAGCGTCTCTGAAACCATGACTCTCCTCCACAGAGTCGAAACCACATTCACTGAGCCGCTACATGCTGGAGTTTGGCTCTACATCTGTGGAAACACTGCAGAACTTTGCAGACTTTGAAAAATCTATGTTCTATATTAGCACTTGATGTTTGTAATTAGCAATTTGTAAATAATATAGCTAGCAAAATACATTAGCATAAAATATCCCTAGTAAAGCTTTTAATGCACATGCAGTGGTATCAGAGAAATCTTTTTAGATATTCTTAAAAAGTGTAATGGCATTAATTTTGTGTAAACTGGCTGTACTATTTATTTGATGTTTCATGAAATCTTTTTCACTCTGTTAACTGAATAAATGTGTTCTTTGAATCAACAAGATGTTATTTAGTTTGTAAAATTAACTATAGCAGCAAAAAGATGTGCGACATTCCTTAATGAAGAGGAGAGAAGGCTTTCATTTGGTCTGTCCTATCTTTTAGCTTTTTATTTATTTCCACATTTTACGTTAAATTTCACTACTTTGATATTCAATCATTGTTAATATATATCTCTGAGTTTAAGACAAATCCTGTCATGTTTAAATCCACATAAGATGCGCAGTTAGGCTTAAAGCTAACCCAGTTTATTCAAGAACATGATATAAAAACTATTTTTAAATACATTTCGGTATATAAAAAGACTTTTAGCATGCCAGTAACATTTCATAGGAGGCGGTGGGGGGTGTTGGTGTTGTGGAAACAGATGCAATGCATCAGTGCAACAGATTATAAGGAAGCACTTTGCATAGCTGCTTACCAGTCATACTAACTGAGAAAATTGAAAACTATCTCAGGTTTGTCTGTTTGTCAGGCTGCTAAAGAGAAATACTTTTGTTGATTTATGTTTTCTTTTAACCCTAAGAAACAATTATTTCTTTATCTTTTTTAAGACTTTCTTGCTTTCTATTTGGGAGAAAGATGATAGTCTCATTCAGCTGAACATCTACATGTTTGTCTAAAATTAATCAGAATCATTTTTCGTAAAAAGTGTTCAGTCATTATTGAGGCTGAGTTAATATTAGATTAACATTTTCTACTTGTTCTCCTTTACATCTTAGTTAAACTTGTAGTTATAAGATCATAATAGATGGTTTATCATTGGGACAATGCTAAGTGCTAAGTATATCAGTTAGCTTTAAAACCAGCCACATTTTTAACAATGTCTCTGATGAAGAAATGTAGAAAGCGACTCTTTAACCGATAGAATCCAATTTTAGTTTGAATTTATTTTAATAAATTGGTAGAAATGACTCATTTATCATCTTTAGCAGGATTACCAATATATTTGTCCCAATCCGTAGATAAGGCTTGTGTGTATGTGTGTTAATACTTCCTTCTTTTTTATACCATCATCTACCCATTTACTTCCTCTATAAATTGAGCGCCATGAAAACAAGGCAGCAATCATTAAAAGCACAGCATGGACAACTGACCTCTGTTTATAACCAACTTCTTTCCTAAACAAAATCTAACTTTTGAACGGTAAGGTTGATATATAGCCACACATAAAAAAAATTCTCAGTTATAATAGTTTTAAGCCCCACAAAAGAAGATTAATTTGGCAGCTCATTTTTTCCCCAGTATACAGAAAGATGATTTGATTGTCAAATAACCCTAACCTAGCTGCATACTCTTCCTGCTTTAGCAAATGAGAAAATAACAAGGTTTGCACACTCACATATATTCACACTGTCTAGCATGCATCTAGTCAGTCTACTCTTAACCTGATGACTTGATGAGATGAATAAAGTCTGGTGCTGCTGCTTGGGTGGAAAGAAAACCAGCAGCCACACGGCCCTTTCTGGAACCAGTTTGACACCCCTGATCTAGAGCTTCCTGGTACACTGGTTAAACAAACAGGTCCTCAAATCTACTTTTTTACTTGAATTGAACTGAACTGAAATAATTAATCGTGACGAAACAGCAATTTATATGCAGCAAGTCCACAATGTATGAACCCACCATAAGTACTTATAAGAAAGACAAAAATTTGACACATTTACATGATTTTCTCAGGACTACAGACAGCCCAGTTTATCAAGACCAATTTGAAAACACAACAGCTAGAAAAAGACCCTGGGTACTGGTTTTATTCTGCCCTTTTGGATTGAACAAACCAATCCTTGTACAGACCACATCAACTAGGGCGCCGTCACATAAGTTAAAACGGATTCAATAGCAGAAAAATAATACATTTTTAAAACACACTGATCAACATAAAACGCATTTCAGTTTCCTAAAAAGAAAAGTCCCTAATAACCTTTTTTACTGATAGTACCCTTGTGTTACGATTCAAATATATAGATTTTTTTCTATTCTTTTGGATCTGCATCTAACCACTTTTAATGCTTTTCAGATGGGATGGATGGGCATAAATAAACATGATGCAAAATGCATATTTGCTTAGAACATACAAAAAGTGTTGTAAATACAAAAATGAGGAAACACTAAAATGACTAACACACAAACGCACTAAACACATGCAAGTGAAAAATGCTACAAAGGATAAATGTTGCATTCACAGAAAATGCAGAACAGCAAAGGGCAAACATGCTGCAAACATACAAAATCAGCAGCAAATACATATTTATGATAATGCATAAAAAACAGATCCAATGATAAATTGCTGCAAGTAGCAAAATTAACTGTAAGTTAAAAAAAGCTGCAAACCGGTGCCACATAACGGGATTCCTCCAAAATACCAGGAGACTATCATCAACACATGACTACATGACTTTTGGGTATGGTTACAAACGGTCCACCTCACACCTACCTTCACCTGACTTAACCTTCAAAGATGCAAGTGACCAAAACCACTCTAACCAGGTAGTTAACAACCCATCAGAGCCACCTTGTGTTTCCTTTCTTCCCCTTCCCTAATTTATGGTCTCACCTACAGTACATTTATCCTTGTTTTCTCCTGCATGCACCTAACTGCATAATCATTGGAGTTTACTGGGTTGGCATCCATTGTCTCTGGGTAGACTGCTGGGTCAATTCCTTTCAATAAATTTTAATTTATCAAGTTCTGGTTGAATGGACTGAAAAACAATCCTGAACCAAATATATTATTTTCTGTTAAGGTCAAACAGCCTCAGCTCATCCCCCTTTGATGTTGGTGTAATGTAGGGCTTGAGAGACTGCTGTCACCAAGCAGTGAGGTCTAACACACCCCAACGCTGCACCCCTTCTAATGCAGTATATATTAACCAGTATATATATTTTATGCGAACACTATGTAGACTGGCACCTGTGTCCGGCTGTAGTACTGATAACAGTACTACAAACAGCAGATAACGGTTCAATATAACCATCGTAATATTAATGTTTGGAGACAAGATGAACTTTATTCATAAAATAATGAGATAATGTTCTTGTCTGAATATAATTTTAAACTAATTTAGCTCAGTAGAGGTCAGATTCAGTCAGATATCCGAGGGTCCTGAACTGCTCAACCCCTAAACTAACAATGCAGTCCACTGACAAGTCTCTAAAAAAAATACTTACTTCACTTATTTAAACATGTAAAGTGAAGTACATTTTTTAATTCAAAAATTTATTTAAGAAATATCAGGTTATTTATCATTTTAGCTGTACTTAGATTTATTTAATCAGACATTTAATTATTCAATTGTGTATTTTACAATACAGCTGTATATTTAATGCTTAATTTATGTATTAAAATAAGTAAATGTTGCATCTATTTATTTCATTGAAAGTTCCCAGGTTAGCATCAACAGTCTTTTAAATATAGTCAAAGCATGCAGAATTAGACCACCAAACATTAAAATCCTTTTTTTAAATCATACAGTTTTGCATATTTCCCCTTTATTAAAAATGCCTTTTGTTACCCGTGTACCACCAGTGGACATGGCACATGTACCGCTGACTGTTCAATTGGCTTTAGAAAATGTAAACAACTGTTCACCCAAAGCTAACTCCACATTGTAACACTAATATTTTTCCTCTGGATTAAACTTTGGCACTGAGGCCATCTTAAAAATCTCCCCTATATCTATGCTACCAGCACCATAGTGTCCTCTAGTGGACTGACATGGAATATAAACATAAAACAAAACAGCAGCGCTGGTGTTTAAACTCCAACTCATTTATTATAAAACGTAAACTTGAAACTATTAGAACAATGACATTAGATAAATATTTGTACATTTTGATTTCCACATATAGTTTAAAATAAATATATTTGTGAAATAAAGTGAAACATCTTAAACAAAATCTGTCAAAATTCAAATGAATCATTGAAATTTGAATCAATTCAAAATAACCAGCAGTATTTTCTTATAAACTTTAAGTAGTCAAAGCTTTGCTTCAAAATCCTCTTTAATGGAGGATGTTGAAGCAAACTTTCCTCTCAACAGGAACAATAATCTCTCAAAGGGTGACACTCAATACAGTGTTGTGGGACAAAAGTATTATGCATCCAGTTAAATAAAGGAGATTGATGGATTTTGCAAAGGAAGAAAACAAGACAAAATCATAGCATTATTTTCAGCTCTGCTCTGATTAGACACGAGCTCCTCTTACTAACTAAACGCTGCAGAAAGGCTGTAAAGGTTGTTAAAACAATTACAGACAGAAGGTGAAAACAGTAAAATGATATGAATGAACTTGTTTTAATACCCAAACACCCCTTAATAAGATAAACAACTTGTGGCATTGCAGCTCTGAGGCCTGGATGAATGATTTTATAAGCAAGTACATTTAAAACCAGCACTCAGAAATCAATATATGCAAAAGAAAATTAAAAGGAGTTTTTTTTCTGACCACAGCAAAATAAAATGCAACTTATATCCCAAGAAAATATTCAAACGTCGACTTTTGTTTGTAAGAAATAGTCTGAAGATATTTGCTTTTTTCAATCTTTTTCATTTATTAAGCCAAAGCTTGTCTGTTAGCCTTGATCATTAGTAGTGCTGGTAGAGAGGAAGGAGGTAAGGAAAGAAAGCTGGTTGTTTTCTATCGATAGTTTATTTAGCAGAGGGAGCTCCTGCTTAAGACCTAGATGGATTCCTACACCATGAATCGATAATGGAATTCGTTTCCAACATTTAATCGATTTTTATTCAGTTTGCTTATTTGCTGTTGCAGCCCTACTTCACAAGAAAATGGCCTCTCCCCCGTGTGGGTTCTCTGGTGTACGTCTAAATGGTCGCGTCTAATGAAACCTTTCCCACATATTTCACAGGAGAAGGGCCTCTCACCTGTGTGGATTCGCCGGTGAACATTTAAGCTAGCGATTTGAGTGAAGCTTTTTCCGCACGTTTCACAAGAATAAGGCTTCTCTCCTGTGTGGATTCTCTGGTGTGCATACAAGTGATGACGTCTAACAAAACTTGCTCCACATGTCTCACAAGAAAACGGTCTCTCACATGTGTGGGTTCTGTAATGCTGCTCTAATCTATGCTTATTTTTGAAGGATCTCCCACAAACGTCGCCTGTAAAAGACATTTTCTCTGCGTCAGCATGAGGCCGACTCTCAGCCACAGTAGAGCTGCTTCCTTCCTGATCTGTGATCTCAACTACAGGAGAGATATGAATGGAAAGCTGCTCAGTTATCGGTTCTGCTTCACACAGATTACGTTCCTGAAGCGTTGAAGCCCCCATCAGAGCGATGGACTGCTTCTGGGCAAGCTGTCCTCCTTCCTGACTGCTGTCAAGGTCCTTGTTGAGTCCAGTCGGTTGTCTAAGCACTGAAGAATCCGGTTGTTCATGTCCCTCTTTTTCCAATAAAGACCATGGATCCTCCTTTTCTTCTTTAATCAGCAGAGGTTGTGGATCCTCCTCTTCTACTTTAATCCATGGAGGCCCAGGTTCCTCCTGTTCTTCAAACAGTTGGAAATCTGGTTCCATCTGTTCTTCTTCATTCCACTGAGGTTCTGTTTCCTCCTGGTGATGACTGGATGCCTTCCTCTGGCTACAGAGCCGTTGGATGGCTAAAGCTTCGTCCTCATTGGAGACACATGACTTCTGGTGTTCTATGGGGACAAAAAAGAAAAACGGATAAATGACATGAGGCCATTGATATTTTAACCCAGTGAGCCAGAATAATGTGCAGCCCTCAGGTTTAGCTCTGCACATTATTAAAGAAGCCCCAAGTATTTTTTTTTTACCTTAATAAATCCTTCCCTCGGTCCATCTGATGCTAATCTAAGTGTTTATAAGACATTTGAGTGGTTTGAGTGTCATTGCCCCCTACTGGCTCTGGTCAGAAAACTATACTTGCAACTTTCCGTGCCACCGAACCAGTGGCACAGAAAGTTTGCACTACTGCACTACTGTTTTTTTCATGCCACAACATGACACAGAGGCGCTGGATCACCTTATGGGATTCATTTTAAAAAACAGTTTACTCAAGATGCAGCCTTTCTCTTTACTTCTTATATAGAAGTAAATATTTGCAATGAAAGATTGCTAGTTTACATTACATAATGTAAAATATTACACACACTTCTTCAGACATTTGCTTGTCATGTGTATTCCAGGATAAAAATTCTGCAGCTGAGGGGTACGTGGTTCACAGAGGGCAGTCAGTGTTTACAGCAGTGCTATTTTCTAAAAGTCCTATAGGGGGAGCAGGACTCAAAAGTTTCCTAGTGCTGCTTTAAGCTGGGACTGATCCCATTGAATTTGTTTGGGGAAAAGAGAACCTTCAGCAGAACCTTTCAAGCCTTTTGTGTGAACGACACCTAAGGCCCACCCAACAAAGTTTGGTTTAAGCCAGTCACATTACCAAATGAAACAGCAGCCGCCACAATGAGAAACCAAAACACCAACGCTATTACACTCTTGCTGTTCCTGTCTCAGATATTAAAACAAAGATTCTGATAAAACAGGTGTGATATTATCAGCTACATGTACATCCCTCTGAACTCCTAATTCATCAAAAATTATTATATTCTTGTGAGATAAATGTTGGGAGCTTACTATCACTTTCCCTTCCATTTCTAGGAATTTAAAGACAAGGTCACACCGGTTGACTTTTTAATCCCTGGGGCCATATTTTCTATGTCTGCAGTGCATATGAAAAGGCTCCTTCTACTCAGGGTGAGAGAATCTCGATCTGAGCATATTATTTGTACTTCTGTCCCAGTGCCCTAAAAATGGAAAATGTCATGTCACACAATCGACAGGATTAAGGATAAAGGCAGAGCAGCTACAACGTAAATCCCTACTTCATGACATATAGAGATAAAGAATGTTAATAGATACAAACTATAATGGGAAGTATGCAAGTGGTGGAGGCAGAGAGAGGTGTGATTCTTTTAAGTTGGTTGTTGGTAGTGTTTTTTTTTTTTTATGAGGGGAGAATAATAAGCTGTGAGTGTCCTACACCGTCCTATTTCGCTTTGTTTTTAGAGGCTCAAAGAGGATTGCTATTTCACTTTAAACGTTTTCTGTCCTCCTGAACTCCTATCATGTGTAAGACATTCTGTCTATAGAAATGCTTTAGTGATTGCTCACGTCAGCCCCAGCTGCTTGATATGCTCTGTGTGATTTCACTGGAAAACTTCACTGTTTCCCTTGTGAGTGAGTGATTTTATTTTGAATTTCCCTCTAGGGCTGTAGTGATACAAAAATCTCACGATACGATACGACACACGATATTCTGCTCACGATACGATATATATC
>JAUZNJ010040592.1:0-10315 GCA_034780135.1 Jordanella pulchra | reverse complement strand
TATATATATATCTTACTGATGCATTGAAATATATATTTGTATATGTGGGTAATTTATTGTTTATTTCTCCATCTCAAAGGTGTTCCACAATAAAGTTTTCTTACCGTAACTTTGATACCAAATCCATGATAGTATATTATTAAAGTATCTTCAGTAACTCCAGGCGTCTGATCATACTTCCTCTCCTGTTTGCTGTTATTCTATCTGTTAAATTTTCTTATATTTAACTCTTGTGACCTTTGCACTTGATTGTGAGAGGGTTTTTTCTTTCTTGTTGTTCCGCTGCTTCCGTCTCCTGTGTGCTTCATGTCGATTCACCCTTTCAGCATTTTGCTTTCCCAGTTTGTACCCAAGCACAATAAAAACCTTCTGCACTTATTTACTTAACCACTGTGTATCTGATGTTCTCTGGTTTTAAACTTTTAAAGTGAATTAATAGAGTACCAATCAGAATTTGTCAATCCCAACAGTTTGTCAAATATTTATATACTTAATATTGTCTTTAATCTTAATATTATAGCCTATTATTATTGATTGTTGCTCTGATCCCTGTTTAGGCCAGTTACTATGGGCAGATTACTGCATTTAATAAAAGAATACAAAGAAAGCTTTAAATGTAATTTGTGATGGAATCCAGGAGGAGAATGCAGCAAAAACGTTCCACATTAAATCAACGTGATATAACTTCTGACCCAATTATTGGAGTCATTTGGTATTCATAAAAGGATTTTTCAGGTCAGCATTTGGTGCATATTGATGCTCTGTGCAGGCTGCCCTTCTCCAAAAACCTGTCTATGTAGTTTGAGAGGGTCGAAACATCTCTAAATGGGTCTGAGGTCCCCTAAAACACAAGAGCTAAACAACCTAGAACTTGTTATCAATAAAACAGATATGAGAGTTACTTGATCAGACATATGTTTGGTTCTCTGATGAAGGACTTCATCAAGAGGGATGAAGGTGACCTTGACTACCATTAACTCCATGGCTTCTAAGTCTGCTGGTTAACTATCAGGATACAAAACACACATGGAGACCATTTAGTTCAGCAATACTTAGAATGTCACCACTGCAGTTACCAATTGCTTTCAAGGGCACAAAACCAGGAAGTTACAGTTCTAGCGTCCTCTAGTGGTTAACAGTTGCAGCGTTGCTTTAGAAACAGAAAATGAAACTGATACCATAAAACAAAAAGCAAAAAAAAAAAATGTGATTATTGAGTAAATGGCCCAGTCTGTGGATTAGGGTGAGAAGATGTGACTCGTTTTGTTAGAAATAAGACAGGGAATAGGCAGAGAGAGAAGGGAGGATGATAGTATAAAACACCTCAAAATCAAACTATGACAACACCTTTTTTGTTTGAAAATGTATTTTCACCTAATACAATTTGTCTGTCCAATCTAAGAATATAGCAGCTGATGACTGGTTTGAGAAAGAATGTAAATGTGGGTGGACAATTCAGTAATATTTACCAGAAATTTACCAGTGTTTAAATTAACTATCATAGATAGAAGGCTATAACTTCATCCAAGATAAAAATGAGTACAATCAGCAGTCAATTACCATAATAATGCAGAAATGCTACACCAATCATTTTTCAAACCTAAATTTTGTTCATGTTCAAAATGTCTTTGTATGAGTAAATAACAGAAATGCCTCTATTAGTATTTTGCTCACACTAAAAGGCAAAAGGTATTAAGTTAAAAACCACAAAGGTTCCATATAATCGTAGGTAAATTATGCTGCCTAATTGAAAGAGACAGATGTTATCTGGAGCGATTGAAGTATTGTCCACTTTTAAGTAAAACAAAACAACGAACTTGTACAACTAGTAGAAAAAAATGGGACCCAAATATAGAACCCTGGAGGATACCTTTATGGATAAATATGAAATTTGGGGACACTTATAATCTAGAATGGTTTGTGTTCTACCATGCATATACTATAGCAAAATAGACAGCACAAATTATTTAACATCTTTGAAAGATTCCACCTCTACCAACATATTTATATAGTAATACAGAGAGAGACTATTAAAATTACTGGGTACAGCACATCCCAAAAGCAAGAAGAGAAGAAAGCACTGCAGGAACAAACAAACTTGGCTACAAAGTAAAGTTTAGGGAGGTAAAAATGGTGAAAGGGTGAGATGACAGCCATCTGTTGTTGCAGTGTTTGTTTCATCGTCTGCTCTGTTTGTTTGTTTTTTTTTGTTTTTCTACGCTATTTCTGTCTCATTTACCTTTCCTGGATAGGAGGAGCCCACATATGAGGTACCTATGGGAAAGCAGTGTGGGGGTCTTAGATGTTTTGGTGGTAGGGAGGGAATGCTCTGCATGGAACCTGGCAGCTTCTTGTTACATCTAAATGGTTTTAATTTATTATCTAATACATTTTACATCCATGGTTTATTGCTGGCTCTCAAAAACAACACAGGTGAGCATCAGGAGGATTGAAAGGAGAGGTAAAAAAATATTCTTATGAAGCTCTTCTCAATCAATCACCTGGAGGAAGAAATCATGTGTCATATCTGCAAACCTACCACGATCTAACCATCCATCTAAATTACAAGGATTTATCAAAGGACCCCTGTTACTCTGGAGGAGCATCAGAGATGCATAGCTCGGGTGGAAGAACCTCCTAAATCCGGCATCAGCAAACTAGCTCCTCGAGGGCCGCTGTCCTGCAGCTTTTAGAGGTTTCTCTCAGCAAAAGGCTGTTAATCAGCTATCAATGGAAATCAGCTGTGCTGAAGCAGGGAAACCTTTAAAAGCTGCAGGACACCGGCCCTCAAGGACCAAATTTAGGACCGGAAGCCTGTCCTAGATGAAGAACTGCAGGTCATAGATTCCTATCTGGTTGTATTAAAAGAGCTGCAAGTAGAACGTTGTTTATTTTTGTTTGTTTGTTTATTTTTTAAACATTCTGACACAGCAAACATAGAAGAATGTGCTCTGGTCTCACTGGTTCACATAACCCTGAACTAACGATACACCCTAGAAGACTTGCTCTGGTAAATCACAGGAAATGGTAGTTTTGTAAACAACCCACAGCACATTTTTTTGATTCTTATATGAAGAAGGGGAGAAAAAACCTGCATACTTTCCTTACGGGCACACAAATGCTTTTGTAAGACACAACTTCTTTCACTTTCCTTTCTGCTGCTCACTTTGTTGTAAGGTAACAGTTCACTAAATGATGCTAAATCTTTCATTTCTAATCCTGTATCTCCTGTCAAACTTAAAAGCTCAGGAAGTATTTAACCTCAACGCTGTAAATCATTTCTACTAATCATGCCCTATTTTGGCTTTACATCATAAACTATAAAAAATCTAACTAATTGCTTTAACCTATTACTTACTGTTGATTTGACCCTCCAAGCATGTCAAAGTTAAACAGCTGGTGATGCTGACAAAACTCTGGCCTGCCATTAACTTATTCTTACGTTAAAGTACGGTAAATAAAAATAATAATGAAGTCCAAATCTATTCCTGTATGTTTTTTAAACTGTTTATCCTTTTTTTTTCTCCACAGGGAGAGTATGGAGGGATGGAGCAAGGTGGTGAAGGAGGAGAGGTAAGAAAACAAGCAAAGTATGAGAAACGGCTTAAACAGGATGTCCTATATGGGACATAGATGCATCTATGGATTGAATATATTTTTTACTTTCTAATTGCAAAATTTTGCAATGCCAAAGTCCAGTTTGTAGAGGTTTTTAACTTCTTGAGTCAAAAGCTGTTAATAAAAATACACTTGACCACAATTTGAGTCAATGTCTGATTGCAGCGACTGGTTTGTGTCTATGAGCCTCACAGGGATTCATTTGACAGCACATGGTGATTGATGCAGGAAGTCAGTGAAAATCTAAAAAGGAGATTCGGTTTTGTAGGTTTTTTTTCTTTAATACATTTATAAAATACTGCAGATGTGAAGGTTTATTCAGAAAGAAAACCTGCCAAGATAAAAGTAAAATACTCAGGCTATTTAGTAAACAAACCCAGAAATGAATGAGGCTCCAGTTTGTCTTAATTACTGGAGCACTTTAATGTTTTTTGACAGAGAAAACCCTGCTCTCCATGTCAACAACTTTATCTTCAGCATGGAAAAGCTACATTTCTGGGAAAAACTTTTATGGTTCATGGAAATAAAAAATAATTTGTTTTAATCACAGGAGGATTAGGGGAAGTCAAAGAAAGACGATGGAACCAACCGTTAAATATAGTGGTGACACCATCATGTTGTGGGTCTTTGAATGTATTGGTTTATTAGACACAAATGACAGAATCAGGGGGAGTTCCTATAGTTCATTAAAATCAACAGATATGATATAATTTGATGTTCTGGCAGAAGATTTATACCAGGCCTGCCAAAGTCAGTCCTCGACGGCCACAGTCCTGCAAGTTTTCAGCAAGTTTTCAGTGTTTGTCGGCTTCAGAACAGCTGATTTAGGTGATTGACGTTTAAGAAAAGCTTGTTTGTCAGCTGTTAATGGAAATCATCTGTGCTAAAGTGAGGAAACTTCTAAAACCTGCAGGACCGGAGCTATAGAGGACCGACTTTGGGCATCCCTGATTTATATCATACCGGCATCTAATAGTTCTGGAGCAGTTCACAAGAACCAACACCAAGCATATAAAACTACTTTTTTCTAGATAATTATATTTAGATATTTATTTTTAGACATTGAAATGAAGAATGATATAACATCTCTCTATCTCTGCACTCCTTTGAAAATTCATATAAAAAAGGAAGAAAAAATGCTGCCCAATCCAAAAAAGAACGTTTTTGTAAATGTTTACAACATGTTCCAACACTTACGGATGTTTTTGAAGTAAACGACTGGCTAATCTGAAAAAAAAAAAAGATAATGTTCAGGAGCTCCAACTTTAATCTGATTGCTGATGATGTGAAGCTCTACGTATGTCTGTCATTAACCATGATTGCCTCTGTCATTCTCATTCCACATCTTTTCTTTTCTCTTTTAGGGGTACTAGTCTTCTTCAGGACCCTTCAGCCTCCCCCTCGCCTCGCCCTACCAGACTCCAGCTGTTCAGCATATTTTTTTGTGACTTTTCGGAACCAAAACCAGAACAGACTCTTCCAGACGCACCACGTCTGCTTCCCGTTGCCACCTCTCTCCTCACCGTCTAGTTCCCTGTAGCTTTCCCTCTGCTTCCCCCAGCCTCACCTGTGTGTTCGTGTAGATAAACCCTCGTTGTCGTTTGCCACCCGACTGAGAAATTTCAAACGCTCAATCCAAACACAGAGAGACTAACCTCAAATAAGGCGCCAGCATGAGACATTCACAAACAATACATACCATAAATACCAGCAGACCACACACCGGGCAAACAAGTAGCTGTAGGAGATTACAAGAGAGGCCTGTTTAGTAGAAGAAAAATAAGTCATAATGAAACTTAAGGAGCTGCATGAGAGGGTGTATGAGTGTGCTGCAGGCCATGTGTTTAGTTCAAGCTTGTGTGCATGTGTTGTCAGCAGGGATTTGTGCATTAAAGATCTGTGCTTCAGTTTGTGACGGTAGAATGCATGAGCAGATGTTCCCCATGGTGTTCTCTATAGAATGGCTGTTCTGTGTTGCAAAGTGCGGCTTTGTGTGTGTATATGTTCGCTTCAGCATTTAGGAACAGGGTTAGCGCAGTAGAAGTGGTCCACAGTGAAACGTGATGTTATGCATGAGCATTTCCCGATGCCTATCCACGCCCTAAAGTGTTTTGTGTATGCAAAGTGTGCGTTGGGGGAAAAATCTTTCGAGCGATCAACAATCAGAGTTTTGTTGTTTTGATCTGGGTAAAGAGGAAGGTTCCCTGTAACTTTGGGTGATTGATCTGTCCTTTAAAGTACATTATATTTCAATGAAAACTTGCAGGAGTAGAAAAGCTTCTGGAGCTCCTGGTGGCTGGTGAGCTTCTACTGATTCTACTGATTTCAAACCTTCAATGCAGCTTTGACTGGTCACCTTAAGCTGGTATATAATTATTCTCAGCTTGAAAGGTACGACCAAAATAAGTCACATGTTGGCATCATTAGGTGACATGTTTGGGCCTTCCAGTGACAATGACCCAAAAGTTGAACAGAATTGGGCCACCTTCGGTCTTCTGACTGCAGATTATAAGACTGAAGCTTCCAAACAGGTTTAAGAACTGAAGGAGTCTGATGGCTCAGAAGTGAAAAATCTTAAACATAAGAAGCCCATTTGGTTTCTACTTCAAAACTGAAATCAATTATGATTCCTTCTAGAATACATTTTATTCCAACATGATTTAAATTTTATGCATCAAAGTTAAAAAGATTTTTTTGCAGCTTGTTACTACGCTGTCAGTCAATATTTCTGCAAAATTAAATTATTTCAACATGAATTTAACTTTTTTTTTTTTTTTTTTAAAGGCATCATTACCCCTATCCATTTTTAAGGGAACAAAAAACTTGCATCCTCTCTTCCGAAGGAATTAAATCTGTGTCAGGATGTTCTAAGCTTCATGTTAAAATAGCATAAACCAAGGGTCCAATTCTAGAAATACATGAGCTAATCTCAGCAACAACTGGAAAAAAAAAACAATACAGGAAATGCAGATGATGTAATGCAAGCCTGAACATGATTTAAGAGTTTTACATCTCCTGGGAGACAAGCAAATAAAATAAAACTAGTTTTTCTCCCAAGAGTCAAGAGAAACCAGATTGTGTGATTTTGGGAGGAAATCTAAACCATATTGATGCATTAGTGTAAAACGTGCCATCAAAAGGAAATAAAGGTGTTGTTGCTAAGCTCTGTGTGTTCATCTACGCTGAATGTTTCCCCTCTCTGCTGTCTAGGCCAATCAGATAGTCCCTTCGCTTTTAGCTGAGCATCCTATCATCAATTACCCACCCAGTGCTTTATGAGTGTGCGTAAGTGTGCGCGTGTGTGTGTGTCAAATTAGAGGAGGGTAGAGCCAGAAAAGTGTGTGTGCGTATTTATTTTTAAGGACAACTGAAACCAACGATTGCATGATGCCTTACAGAAGAACGACACACCCATTCAAACGCACACAGTGACACAAACACCTGAAAAAAAAAACACACACACAACTCCCATCACATAAAACACCAATAACTCGAGTCACGCACTGTGTTTAAGCTGGTATCATGTCAAACTCGCTGATTTTATAAACGGTAAATGTGAAAATAAAAAAAAAAAGGTTTTGTTGAAATCCAGCTGTGGTGTCAACGTCTTTATTTGGAGGATTGTTTGAAAGCTTCAGCTTACAAGAAGGATGTCGATTAACGAACTGGATGAAATAAAACTGGGTTTTAATAGTTGTTTCATTTGCAGAAGAGAACAGAACATTAATCTGAAAAGCAGCAAAGAACCTGGAAACTCTGGAGGAGCTTAAGGAACCACAGCTTCAGTAGACACACATATATAGATTTTAAGAAGTCAGACAAGAAAAGCCCCATAGAAGAAAGATCAGAGCGAAATACAGCATGTGGGGCAAATACTGACACACCAAACCCTTTTCCCATCACGAAGCAGAGTAGAGGCAGAGTAATGCTGATGGGAAGGCGGATTTTGATTTTTAAATGCAGAAACTGTCCGAAACCTGATTCAGTTTCATTTTCCAGGAAGACAATTTTTGAATACCTCACACATAACTCAGAGTCTGTGGCAATGTTTGAACACAGATGTTTCAAAACACTCAAGCTAATCTGAAAGTACTTGTTTTCAGGCAGCCTCACTCATCGCTTTACAAGTGTGTGTTAATTTAGAAGTTGAAGCAGAATAACGTGCATTTTGATTTGAAGGTAAACCGAAACCAGTGACTCCATCAATCGAAGACACACAGAGAGGAAATCAATTACTAAAAGTGAAGGAAAATTTTAATGACATCCTAGATTAAATTGTTTAATGTTGGAAAATAACCTTATGCACAAGCTAGATTTCTGAATAATGCATTTAGACGCCTATAGGCAAAAATCTCCTTTGCTTTTTGTGGAAGCAAAATAGGCTTTGCTTATGTTCCATTTTGTTAGGTCAAAAAAATATACCAAGTGAATTTGCTTGTCACTTTAATACCATCTAGAATGAACAAAACTAACAAACTTTTAAACTTTTAGAACACAGGACAAAAAAAAAACAAAAAAAACAGTAATAAATTTATTAAGAAATGGAAACTCTAATTTATGCAGGTAAATTCTACATAGAAAGATCCCAGAACCGTTTCATTTGTAGATGTTATTCCACATCATCTTATTCCCTGTTTAGCCAACAAGGAGAACTTGTAAAGAAAAAAAAACAAAAAAAGCAAAAAAAAACAAAAAAACACTCGCCTTTGTATGAACATTTTATTTGTTTTCAAAAAAAATGAATACAATACAAATAAAAAGTAATTTCCTCCAGAAACAGTTTGGATGCAGGAGATGAGGACGGTTACAGTGAGGAGAACTCCTAACGGGGCGATCAGAGACTCGCCCGCCTCTGTTCCTCTTCATTGGCCAGCGAGTTTAAGCTAAAGCAACAGGAAAAGCATGAGAATAAAGGAGAAGAGAACAGTAAAATCACTTCTGAAAAACAGAATCCCTAAAAGTTAGAAACCTCATCGCTAAAATGTTACTAACTCACAAGGGGGTTAAATCTAAATCTCTTTTAATCAACGTAAGACTGAAGCGGTCGGCTCCCTTTAGCCTTTGACCTCTTCCTGAAATAAGGCATCAGCAGCGCCGCCAACAGAGACGGCTGCAACACGAAGGTTACACGTGCATACAGCAACTACAACAGGAGCGCCATGAATATGGCTTCCACACGACATGAACGTCTATATGACTGCAGAGGGGAGTGACGGAGTCCTTCTCTCTTTGCAAACAGATATCCGCTCCAGTTCGGGTTAACTGCAGGTGGAAGCGAACAGAACGATCAAGGCTGTGGCTGCATGTGTGGGTCAACTGATATGTTCGGAAGGCTGCATGAAGGAGGTAGAGGGAAGCTGAGAGAGAAGGATGGATAGCAGGAAAGGAGGACAGTGCAGGTTGTGGGGCGGCCTTTTATGTGAAGGTGAGCCCAGCTTCGTTGTAGACCTTGAAGACCTTCTCGATGGCGTTAACGTAGGCGGCCGTCCGCAGGTCCAGACCCAGGTTGTACTTGCTCGCCGTGCGCATAATTTGCTGCAAAAATGAGATGAAGACGGTTGTTAGAGAAGCTTGGTTATTATTCGTTAAAGGCTGGGGCATAAAGATGAGGAAAATGTGACCCACTACAGCAGAATGATCATTTCATGGAAGAAAATAAACCATTTAGGAGAAAATGACGTAAAAATATTGCTCTCCTGTATTGAAAAACAACAGACAGAATAAGATTTGGTAGAAATGAGGTTTAGCCAAACAAGTCATTGGAAAAAAGGTTGCGTTAATAGAACTTAAAACCATGCTGCATTTACTGCACATTGTAAATAGAACATTTCTTTCTGCAGTTTAGTTTTATAATAAAAGTAAATGATTAGAAAGTCAAGTTAAATAAGCTAAACCACTATATATTAGTTGATATTTCTTCATGTTATGGTTCCAAACTATTTTTGCAGCTTTTCAATTTAAGTTTGTGAAATTGAAAGAATATATTTCAATAAACTTTGTGTTGTTTCTTTATTTCTTTTTTTAAACAAGTTCAGTCCTCAAAGCTGAGGCCCCAAACGTACCCGAGCGGATCGCTCCATGGTGTAGGCCAGCCCAGAGTGAACGATGTCCTTCTCTGAAGCTCCCTGCAAACAAGGATGTTTTAACAACCAATCAATCATATTGAAACATTTCAAATTCATTAGAAACCATTTTTTTGAAAACTCAAACTTCATAATTAAGAAAGTTTTTTTAAGGATGCCGTTCTTTGACTCTATGTATTGAAAGTTCTTCACTCTTAATAAACCATAAACCTGATGATCAAATGAATCGTTTCTACTTGGAAGTTTCTTTACTGTAGGAGAACAGATGTTACTCACAGCGATTCTGGCCTGGAAGTCAGCAGTAGGAACGATGGGGATGGGTCCTCCCTGCTTCCCAAACTTCCTCTCTAAACTCTCCTGTACAGACACTGCAGGAGAAAAGAATCAAGCTTAGTTTTAAACCAGTCTGATATTTTAACAACACGAATGGGTCATAAAAATCACATTAGAAACAGCTGAAAAGCTAGAAGTTACCAAAGGTGCAAAATTTATCATGATTAAGACCAGATTCTCAAACTAAATGAGGTAAAATGAAATGAAAATATACAGGTGCTGGTCATAAAATTAGAATACCATGAAAAAGTAGATTTATTTCAGTAATTGCATTCAAAAGG
>JAUZNJ010040591.1:0-10316 GCA_034780135.1 Jordanella pulchra | reverse complement strand
CGTTGGGGCTCCAGCCCAGGAGACCTACGGCGCGCTCTGCTGGGGAAAAGGTGGCAGACAAACTCCGGATCCCAACATATACAAGAAAGAATTTGTTTGTTGTTTCTTTAGCTGTTTAACATTTCAAAAGATCAGTAGAACTATCTCTCAATTCTGCCAAATATTGCAGACGACTCAAACACGTGTCATTAAATACACAATGTCATATGTGTTGCCACTTATTGATGGCAATAATGTGTTGGTTGTTTTTGACCCAGACATCCTTTTGACTTTTTACTCTGCCTTACATTTGAGAGTTTCGCAGTTTGTCAGCAGGTTTGCTGCTGTTTGTCATATTTTATCCCCTTTGGATGGCTTTTGTGTCAAAGCTGCTTTGCTTCTTCTCTTGAAGCGTTTCACTTATGCTACAAAGTAACACCAGGGAAGTGTGTGATCAGCCCTAAATAGCAAACTTCAAAGTTTTTCCATGAATAAAAAAAAACCCTGAAATTTGAATTGGTGAATAATTTTTACTGATTAGTAAAGTGACGGTCTTAGACAGTGTCCAGGCCAAAAACAGAAGTAGGATTAAACATTTATAAACTGGTGGAAACACCAAAATGTCTGAATCAAATGCTCTATTTATATACACGGCAAATCTTCTTTTCTCTTCGGCAAAAAATAGGCCAGTGGCCTATATTCTCTGGTGCTTCGTTGCTTCTCCTCAGATTAGCACTTCCTACTTCCCTCTGTTTTTCTCCTTCCCCTTCTTTTGCACTCTCGCTCTGGGCTTTTCAACTGATAAGTGCTGGCAGCCCTTACCGCCTCATTGGACACGAGGCCCCCTCTTTACGGAAAAAAAGGATGTTTTTCTCCCCTTTCTTGTTTCCTCTCATGTAGCGGTCAATATCACCATTTCTGCTCCTCCTCTCCACTTCATCATTGCTCTTTTCACCGTCCAGATCACTGATGTAAACTGTGAGGGCTGCAGTGAGTTAATCCTCTCCTAAAGTGCAGGGGAGCTTGTCCTGATGATGCAAAAACAATCAGGACATCTGAGGAAGACGACACAAGGCAACAGACAGAGAGAGGATGTGGAGGGCAAAAACAAACGAGAAAAGTATTTCAGTATGATAAAAAACAGAACTGATGGCTGTTTTGGTGGATGTTCTTATCTATAGACGGTAAATGAGTGATTTAGTCAGTGAAACAGGCAGTATAACAAGATTAATGGTCTGAAGTCAATTCTAACTTCGGCAAAATGATTCTGTAAGGACACAACATATGAAAAAATCTCAGATTTCTGATTAAAAAAGGAAGTGACTGAAAATACCATGTAGAGGCATGGTGGGGCATAATCTCCAAGCCTTGTGTTTGACCTTTCAGTGACAGGAAAATGTTTTAATTTGTGGTGTGCGGCAACTGTCATAGCAGATGGCAGCGCTTGGATGAGCCCTGGAACATGACATCTAAACAAGCAGCAGAAATGTCATCACATTTAAAAAGACTACAAGAGGGAAGTTTGTGCTTTTCTCAAAAGTCAGTCGGACGAAGTGCTGAAACATTACCTAAAATAAAACCTTTTTGCAGTGAATTAAAGGTGGTGGAGGAAATATTGTGGTAAAATCTTCATATTATCAAAGAGTTTTTGTTTATTTTGTATAAATCCAGACTAATGACTAAAGCATATTCACAGCCTCTTAAATGAGTCAAATCTCAAAATCTTTTCAACTTATATAAATAGTGTTTATGATAGTGACCGAGATTAATTTGAAATAGAGCGCCATAGTTTCAGCATATAGCACCAATTCACAACACGTCATCTTGAGGCATTTTACAAAGACAGTTCAATCAAATCAAACAGTCAGATTAGTTAAAACTTTTTTGTGCTAAGGAAAACCAGCTGATTTCATCAACTCACTGATTCGACAACAATCCCTCGCACAGAGCAGGAATAAAAATCCCTTTAAACAGGAAGAAACCTCCATCAGAACCAGGCTCAGGGTTCAAGGAGACAGAAGCAGAAAGAAGCAGAAATGCAACAGGTAACTGTTATCCAGCTCCAGAAATAAGACACAGCCTGGCAGAAGAGCTCCAAGCGAGCTCCCATGTTAGAGGATGAAAGAGAGCACATCACAGTAAGAGAAACAAAACTACACTAAAAACCAGGCCATGCGCCAACATCTATAAACAACGATGATGATCGGAGCAGCTCAGCTGATGTTTCTCTCCAGGATGGAGCCACGGCAAACAGGACCAGATGAAGCTACTATGATGAGAAAAAATAGAGAGCAGAAATTTAGAGGTTGAACTAATAAATACTGCAGAATGGGAGAATAGAGATGAAACGTGTTCCCCATGTCCTCTAATATAGAATTTCTATAATATGATTGGAGGCAAAACCTTAGACAGAGTCAGAAGTTTCCATTACATCAAGCTAAAACTTGCAGATATGGGCACATTTATCAGCCTCTGATTATTAGGAATCTTTTATAGCAAGACTAATGAAAATATTGTTTTACTGATACTGAGCAGATACAACAGTGGTACAGAACTGATCTAGACTGATTTTACTTCTGACAGTGTTGTGGCCATCCCTCAGTACACATTGACCATGCCTAGTCTTCCCTTTGAAAACTATCTGGCTTCATCACGGATACTAAGTGTTTGAAGAGTCTGGATGTTTACCAACCTGCTGGATGACAAGGGCTACATCAGACTGGAAACTGTCTAGCTACCTGGGTTTAGCCACAAGTTTCTTTGTTTTTTGTTAGTTTTTTGTTGTTTTTTTTTTTTTTCAAAAAATCTACTCTTAAACCTTTAATTTGAGAAAAAGATCATCTGAAAGCATCAAGGTTGCCCAACATAATTCTGTCATGTACAGCAGTTGATATTTAAACTTCTTATAACTTTCAAGAATAACCTTGGTCAGTTGTTGATGACATTTCTCTTGATGTCTTTAAGATTTATCTAACTGGTTTTGTCGTTGTTTTTTGCTTCATTTGACTCTAATTTCAGTTTGGAGACAAAGATTTTTGAAGAACCACAGGATCTTTAGAAACTGAAGAGAAACCAAAACAAACCCAGAAGGAGAATCAAAATGCAGCTTTCTCCAATCACCCATAGATACAAAAAAGAAATGAGGCCTAGCTGCATGCTAACAGTGTGGCGTCCTTCTGTTGCTTAGAGGGATGCCACTTTGTGGCTACTTTGGACAAAGCCGTTTCACAACACTGCAGTAAAGGCTGGTCAGACCCCACAGTGACTGAACTGCACTTGGTCTAATTTAGCTCTTGCTGTCTGCGGGTGGTACAGGTTTGTTGTTTGATATTTTACAGGAGGCCTGCAGAGAGGCAGACTGGTTCAGTTCAGCATCAGAGCGCTGATCAATGTCCAAATACTAGTTGGGTCAGTGAGGCTTACACGTAGATATTGGAAACTATGCAACATGGGATTTTGATTAGATGATGATGCATCACTTGTAGCCCTGGTAGGCATGTCAGCAGGAGGTTTCACATGAGCTGTGCACATGGAACTAGCATGATAGTTGAAAGAAGTTCTCCCTTTTCTACTAATGGCTCTGAACTTCCTGCATCTTTTTGTGTCCAGTCATAGTTCTGGCATTATATCCAGGAAGAAATAAGACACCCTTTCTCTTTCTTTGTCACTGTGCTTCACATCAAAGGGATCCTGCTGACAGCAGCATAAATTCAGGAAGGTTTCAATAAGGAATTTATCTTGTTCAACCAGTAAATAGAAGTTTAGCTATTAAAGTATTTTAAAGTATATCATCTTATTTTCCTCGTGTTTTTTTATGAAGAGTTTAAAAAAAAGGAGTACCGCTGTTAAAAAGCATTATCTATTCATATGTATCTGATTAAAATGTTTCATGTTTGGCTTTGCATGACATGAACAAGATCCTGCACATAAAACCACATTGTATGGGATCCTAGAGTTGTTAGCAGTAGATGTCGGTGCGTGGATTGTGAAGTGGGGTCACATGTGAATGCATGCTGTCACATGAGCCCAGAAAATTCTGCTTTGCTAGGCTGCAGTAGTAAAACAGCTCATTTGTATATCAAATCTAACTTTAAGCAGGAGTTGATCAAAAACGCTTCTTTGTTCAGGATAAAGGCTTTTAAAATCAGGAAGAAAGAAAAGAGAGAGAGACACGTGACCTCATGTGAAAACCCTGTGACCTAACAGAGGGCGGACATTCAGTTCAAGCTCCTCTCCCTCCCACTTTGTTGTCCTTCTCCTCCTGTTGCTCCTGCAAGGTTTGCTCTAAGAAGCCAGTGTCACTTTGTGCTCATCAAAATGACAGATTGCAGAGAAAAAAGGCATATTTCACTGGTTCATAATGACTCAAACAGGGGCCTTTTTTAAGTGGCAATGCTTGAATTAATAAAAATGATTATGTCAAGTTATTATGTAATGGTTGGAGAGAGGCTGTTTAGAAGAGCCACCGCCATACTTAGAGGACTCATTCGACGCTGTTCATGGGTGTTGTGAAGATGGAGAGTGGGCGGGACTCCCACTCTCTGCCTCTCAGCTTATGGAAATAAAACAGAGGAATGAACAGAGCAGGAAAAGAGACGATATGAGGTTATTAAAGGTCAGGATGGATGTAATGAGCGTGATAGAGGCTGGATAGCTGCTATTGGTTGAGTAAAACGTGAAGGAATAACAGAGGATAAGGGATGGAAGAGAGGAGCTCTTTCCTCTGGTTATCTGTGCTCCGTGCCAGCAGGCTGGAGATGATTACTTTCCATCTTCAAGAGTCGTTTTGGATGCAAATTGTTCCACTTTTTTTGTTATATTGTAAGAAAAAGAAACCTCTGAATGGTTTTATCTCAGTACATTAATACCTAAACTTCTGTTTACTGGTTGAACAAGATAAATTCCTTATTGAAACCTTCCCGAATGCAAGCTTTCTGTCATCGACAAAGATCAGTATTTCTTAAAATAAAAAATTGAACAATGAAAAATCTAAGCAAAGCTATAATCTATTGATCATATCACTTATGGCTCTAAAAACTTGAGGACAAACCCAGAAGGATGCAAATAAGAGGAGTTTCTGTGCAAACAGTGGAAGAGTGTTATGTTTCGGTTCTATAGAATAAGCCCACATGCAGAACACCACAGGAGACGAGGTCAGTTAAATGATTTAACATAAACTTTTGAACAGTTCTCCGGTTGAAGTCTCTGTCTTCTTGTGAAAGAAACAATCAGTTTCTCACCTCACTAAGCGGAACAGTAGGAAGAGTGATGCGTTCATTAAGCTCGGAACTCAGAGTGCAGAGGTTAAAAGGAAAACAGTCTTATTTGGAGGATCAAAGAAACAGATCCTTGGCGGGCCTCTTGTCAGGGAGCCTGGTTCAACTTGAAAGATCTTTATGGCTGAGAGAGGAGCAGGCTGTGACCGAGTGCGGGAAAGGCAAACTAGAAGTTTAGTTGAAGTCGAGGAGCAGACTGCTGACAGCAACTGCCTGACTGAGGCTTAGGATCAACTAAAGTGGAGCGATTGGGTTTGGGCAACCAGTGGGTATAATCCAGCGTCTCAGGAAACAGGAGAAACACATAGATCGGATCTCCAGCCGAACCTCCAGTATTTTCCTGGAAGAGACAACACCTGGAAAAGAAGAAAAGGAAATCACAAACTCTAGTAAAACTCTGGGGTTACTCTGGAGGGCACTAAATACCATTGAAGGCAAAGCTCAGATGTTGACGTGTTGGCATTGTACCCCTTTTAAGTTCTCCCAGATGAGAAAATGGGCCACAGCTGTGAATTCCAAAACTGCTCCAGCCCAGCCTCTGGGTTCATCTAGTGTCCAAAACATAAGGAAAAACACACACACACACAAAAACAGGACCCTGACAAAAAGTCTCTAACTTTGGCTTTAAATCACTTGGGTTTTTCTATCTCAATAATGATACATTATTAAAGGTTATACGCAATAAGGATGAATAGAAATTGATTAAATCATATATAATATAAAAATATTTTCTGATAGTAATTGAGCATAATTAGAGTGTATTTTATGTGTTTTTCCCTACATTTGATTTCATATTTTACCTTACATTTTCTGAGACAGACGTAAATAGTAATACTTGAAAAAGTCTGTTTTTGAAGCTCTGACTTCATCTTTAAGCCATAAACATGGAAATAATGTGCTTATTGAATCTTTATAGAAAACAGCTTACTTTTTGAGTTCACAGTAGTTAGGCTTTCTTTATTATATGCATCTTTATTAATATACAAAGCATCAATAACCTGCAATGAAAACCTCATAGCCTATGAGTAACTGTAGTCTGGTAGTATTTTGCAGCACTGATTTTGCAACTACTTGCAGTTGCAAAAAGGTTTTTAAATATTTTTCTGTCATAATTTAAAGTGCACTGAAGGGAATGACAGTTGCAGAGATTTTATAAGGAGAAATAAATAATATGCATCAATTACTCCAAGCTTGTGTTCTGCTGAAATGTAAATTCCAGCATCTGAGTGACTGAGGAGCCTGAGAAAGATGAGAGAAGAGCATCAGTTGAGAGCATGTGAACAAGGAGGCAGACAATGGAGAAAGAAAGCCATGTTTGGATAGAGAAGAGTAAAGACCAATCTGTGTCTTCTCCCTGATGCCATTCGGACATTTTTCCAGCTTCTCTTCTGGTGGTTTGGTTGCTATGGTAAAAATATAAAGGCTGGAGTCCAGCGCTGTTGGCCAGAGCTTTCTGTGTGTGTTTGAGTTGGTCTCCGTCTCTCTGTCGATCATAAGATGGTGACATTATAACCGTTTAGGCATCGCCATCTTAAAAATCCTTCTTTGTTTTTTGTTTATTTTCTGCTTGCATAGTTTTGTCGTCCATACTTTAGATGGTAAAACTCAAAATTATTTTATTATTGTTTTTAAGCTAGATACATTCATTGATCAAGAAAAGTTGTCTATTTCCTACCTAAAGTGAATTATGAAAAATACTTAGTGAAGCATAAGGTGCGTTGATGTTGGAGCTTTTACTATCACAGACGTGAGGAAGGTTGGAGGTGAGATAAATAATGGGAATATAGTGGATGGATGGTGGTGGTGGGGGGGTATCCTTTGCCCTGTCGCTAGGTAACTGTCTCGAGGCCCAAAGGCAAAGCAAGCCCTGGTCTCCATGGCAACATCATTGGTGTAGAGAGTGAATGGAGTTTTTGTGGTTGTTGTGTGAGCTGTATATGGTTCCTATATTTTCTATATTACAGTAGAAACAGTCAGCATGAGGTAAATCTGGATCTGATCAGAAGTTATCAAGCTCTCCTCTGGTCGTCACATTATCTGCTCATTATCTTTAGGAACTGTTCACATTTTGCCCTTTAATTACAAGATATTGATTTTTTTTTCTTTACTTTGCTGCAGTGGTTTTGATTTTTGATTTTTTTTTTTTTTCCCCGAAGTCCTTAGGAAGACCCTAAGGTGGCAAAGCATTGGTTTGCGATCATTACCCCCCCCCCTTTGGGGGGGTGGGGGGGGTAATGGTCGCACGTCAGAGAGCAGCAGACCATTAAAGGTGCTTTAGTCAGTGTAATCATGGAGTGGAGGAGAGCAGCTTTAGTCCTGTGAAGTAAAAAGGCTTTTAAACACCAGACAGCAGGAGCCTGTTTATTGAAATCCAACTGTTTTTACCTTTACTTTCTTTCTTAGTAGCTTATGGATAAAAATCTGAAGAAAACTATGCAATTCTGCATCAACATCCAATTATAGGAGTTTTAACCATTTTTTAACAAAGACTTTGGTTCATAAAGTTCAAAACAACAAGAAATATGGTGCAGTTTTTCTAGTTATAATGCAAACTGGTAAAATCAAATATTCACCCCCAAAATGTGACCCCTAGCAATGCATTCAGAACCTCTTTTTATAAAACACAGATGAAGTTTATGTTTTAGAAGTTGACTCTTCCTTCTACTGTTGCTACATGCATGCTTGGTGTGAGGGATTGCTGAAGAGTCAGTGATTCGATGGAATCAGCTGGTTTTCCTTAGGTTACTTTTAATTAATCTGACTAATCTCTTTGTGAGGTGCCTTGAGACGACATATGTTGTGATTTGGTGCTATGTAAATAAACTGAATTGAATTGAATTGAAATTGTAAATTTATCACAATTTTATAATGTGCATTAAAAATATTTGTACGTTGTTTATTCTCTAACTGTAGAAACCTAAACAATAGTCACTGATGTTAGCTTTTATATTTTATTTTGGATTTGAACTTTTAAGCTTCTTGTTTGCTTGTAAACAGCCAATTAAAAAAGAGGTCAGTAAATATAAGACAGCAATTTGGTTCCATCTTTATCTCATACACGGATGATTTTAGCTTTTTTTTATGGATGCACTAAAAAATTACCAAGTGATCAGAATTGGACCCAACTGGCTAATCAACCAATTGTAAATTGTAAACTTAAAATCCTTTTTTTTTTGTGGTTGATGAATGCAGCTCGGTAGTTTAGCTCTACTGGGTCATTGTAACAGCAGCACTCATTCATGCAGAAGATGGTGAGAAAAAATGACAAGACAAAGCTAACTCACTGATGGTAAAGGTAAGATATTTGAAATGCTAACCTCAGTTTATTTTTTCTTTATTGTGAATTTACAAAACTAGTTTTTCCTTGTTGTTTTTTTTTTTTTTTTTGGTGGTGGGGGGGGTGTCTTGTTCTGCTAAATGCAATCATTTAGAAACGTCTATCGACAGGTCCGATCTTCAGAAAGAACTCTGATCAAAATAGACCATGTCAGTTTAACTGGACCATGTATTAGATCCTCTGCAGATATTTGAAGAAAGCAGATAAACTTCTGACGCAATAGGATGTGACAGGAGGCGGTGAAAGGATCCTCAGTTTTTTATTTTTCCTTTCCTGGAGTTTAGCTCCCGCAATACCTGCTGAACAGTTTATAAGGAACCTTTAGAAACAGTCAGCAGCCACAGCTATTTTACAAAGTGATCATAATTTTACCAATATTCCTCCCTCTTTTACACACAGACACACGTGCGTTCTTCCACAAACACACTAACACACACACGCATACACAAAGGAAGGCAGCATAGACAGCTGCAGTAGACAAAAGCATGTTTGTGTTTATGGGAATTTGAAGCACAGTGGGTCTCTATGTATGGAAGCACTGTCAGGCTCGTCGCAGAGAGCCCCAGGAGGATGGTGGGGGTGTAGTTTGAGGGGATTTCACAGACTCTTTTCCTTCCAGCAAGACTGCAACATCCATTTAAAATCCATATTGATCTATTTTCTATTTCTTTTTTTTTTCTTTGTGCTCATGTCAGCATTGCATTTGGTCTTCATCAGTGGAAGCAAGCATGTTTTTCTTGCTTGATTTATTGAAAGCACTCTATTCCTTTAGCCTTTCAAATGAAGTTTTTCTATTTGGAAATGTTTCATTATTTTGCATATTATAAGACTTTCAGGCATAAGAGAGCTATTTATAAAGTATGGAATGCATCCTTAATATTATAATCTGTTGTCTGGCAACAGTCAGCCAAAGACATTCTATAATATTTAATTTTCTACAGAATCTTTGTTGTGTTAAAGTTTAACTCTCAGTAAAGATTAGGTGATCTTAAAGACATTTAAAGTCACATAATTATATCATGATATATAGCATTGATTTTCCAAAGATGGGGTCATGATCCCTTTAGGATCCTACTGTAGATCAATGAGCATTCCCTCTCTTTTGACACAGCTTACAGTTAAAGTGGCTCAGGTTATCCTGACCGATTTCTATAGTTATGCTATAGGCTTAGACTGCAGGAGAACATGAGGACTACTCTACATCATCCTGCATAATCTGTCTCTATTCTCCCATTCTGCAGTATTTGCTACTTAAAGCACTAACTATAATTGCTCTTTTCCCTAACTTTTATTTTAACACTAGCTTCCATTTGCTGTTACCTTTGCTAACACAGAAAGTATTTATAGAGCAGTGCTTCTGTGTTGTTTTTTTATCTCTGCTTCTGTCACCTTGAACCCCAAGTCAGCAACTCAGCATTAACCTGCTAGTGTAGTGTGAATTCCTCAGCTATCCACATCCATTCCTGTATGGCCTACATATCTCATGCATGCGGATTTAGGATACTTATGTTGTTGACATAGGGATTAGGACACGTAGGATTTAAATTTAAATATTTGACTCAAAAGAATGAACTACAGGGGTTGGACAATGAAACTGAAACACCCCTTCATTTTAGTGTGGAAGGTTTCATGGCTAAATTGGACCATCCTGGTGGCCAATCTTCATTAATTGCACATTGAACCAATAAGAGCAGAGTGTGAAGGTCCAATTAGCAGGGTAAGAG
>JAUZNJ010040589.1:0-10317 GCA_034780135.1 Jordanella pulchra | reverse complement strand
CTATCTATCTATCTATCTATCTATCTATCTATCTATCTATCTATCTATCTATCTATCTATCTATCTATCTATCTCCTGCCTGCCTGCCTGCCTGCCTATTGCTGCTCATCATTCAGGAAGATTTCTTTCTTAATAGAGTTTTTTTTTATCTAGAGGTCAGCATAAATCATCTCTTCTGATTCACTTCCTGTTGCCAGAACCTGAAAATGAGGTAAAGTGAAACCATAAAAAGTTGGTCTGATCTTTACCTGTTCTAACTGTAAAGGAACAAAAACAGCAGTTCAAAATTTATGATTAGTAGCAGTGATTTCAGTAAAACCATGCTTATTGTATATTTTAAATGTAACAGAATAGAAACTGTAATTAAACCACCATAAATATCTAACTAAATGTAAATGAAGCCATACTTTATTGGTGCTTTTTCTCTTCTCCCATTCACATGCACAACAATAGTGTCATTTCAACTTGTCACCAGAGGGGGCTAACTTCTGCTAAAGCTCTAGAACATCCGGCATATTTATTTAAGGATTTAAAGCCATTAAAATGGGAGAGCTAAGGGAGTGCTGGGTTAGCCTTGAGGCTCTGCTGCAGGACTAGTGATTCTACTATCAGCCAGCAAGGAAGTAGATCCAACTTTTCTTTTTATTATCTTCAGAGTCTAGATCAGATCAAGAAGCCCCATGTAACCTCCTCCCAAGTTTGTATAGAGCAGAATCCACTTTTACTGATTGTCTACAGAGTGAATTTTCTTTTATTATTGTTAAAAACAAAGAGCATGCCCTTTAAATGAACATTTTAAAACATGCTATCCAGAAATGAAACATTGAATCAAAAAAGCTTCGAGAGTATCTGTGATGTTTCTTTAGATTTTATTTTAAAAATTTCAAATTTCATACTTCATATTTCATATTTTTCAAATTACATGTTTTGAAGTTTATTTTCACTTTTTTTATTTGTGAATTGCATTCTTTTCAAACTGCATTTTACAAATCAAATTATCTTTACTTTAAGCCCAATACAATAACAATAACACCAATAACACCTTCTTTTGACCAATACAATGTTTCTTACTACCTCAATGTAAAAATGATATGATCTCTGAAACAAAATTTGAAAAGATTGAATTTCACAAAATTTGATAAATGAATTTTGTAAAATAAAAAGAAATGAAAAATAAAACAATTGAAAAAAATCAAGAGGTTTTTCAAGGTTTCATTTCTAGATTGCCCTTTTCTAATTCTTTTCATTTACATTTCCAATTCTCTATTTGCCACAAAAATTTACTCAATCGAAGTCTGTGCTGGTCTGTATGTATCTGATTATTACTGCCCTCTCTGTCCGATGTGATGCTAATATTCTACATAAACCTGTCCTGACCGGGTTCATAAGTTACTAATTGAAAATAGACACATGAGATTCAGTTAAAACACAGGAAAGGCAATTGTGAGGTTCAACTTGAGTCACCTGAAATTAGTTAAGAATTTAGTACAAGTTGCAAGAATCAATAAAGAATATTGTGTTATTATCTTCTAACATCTTCTAAAGTGTCAAAGATTCAGATATGTTCAAATTTGAATAGATCGCTATTCTTCTATGTAAGTGTTATTATTGCATTATGGAGTTTCCTAATGATAATGCTGCCTGTGGCTAAAACACAAAACTTCCGCACTCCTCTGTTTCCTTCTCATAGCTTGGTTCTTACTTGAAAAGTTGTTTTTTTTTTAACTTTTTTTTACCTTAGATTGAGTTGCCATTGGTGTCTCAGTTGAACTGGACACAAGTCGCGTCAGAGTATCCACAAAATACACCTTTGATTGTTTGCTAGACTGGACCCATTTAACATGGACTCGCTTGACGTCACATTGGCTCAACAGCAAGGGAACTTCTGACCCAAAGTAAATTCAGCTAAATAGGCTTCAGGCATCAGTTCTGAACTACTGAGTTGTCAGTCTTCTCATAAAATTATGTTTTAGTCTTAAAAAGTTAAATAAAAGGCTAGTGCATGTAAATCTCTGACCAGAGGTGTAAATATATGGTTTTTTACTATCTTGGATGATTAAAGGACGGCAGGTTTACATTGCAGTTATTATATATTGATTGCCATTCGGTGGATCATCTATGCACAGATTGTTTCTTATTATCCATGCAGCTGCCTTGGAAACTGTAATTATAATGTTGCTGAAACTTGTTTTTCCTCTAAGGTCATCTTAAAAAATTGGCTGACATAAGTAGTCCATCGCATTGAACACCATGTGTGCTTTTCACCGAGCGATATAACTGTCTGTATCAACTCCATTCAGCAGTGTGTAGAGCTGAATGAAAAACAACAGCACACACTACATGATGTTCTCACAGATGGGTTATTGATTTCAGGTTTTAAGTCTCCAGGAGTTTCTTTTTTTTTTTTCCAAAATGAAAAGAATCAAGTGGTTACCTTGAAGAATAAAAAAAAGCATCAGTCGTCATCTTTACAAGTTTGCAGAAGTAGTTAAAAAAAGATAAAAAATGAAGAAAAGGTCATTTAAAGATGTAAAAAGCGAATTAGTCTCATTGGTTATGGTGGATGTGAAAAGTCTATTAAAATTCCAGGCTTTTGTGACATGAAAAGGTAGACCAAGATAAATCATTTAAAAACTTTCTCCTTCAAGTACAACAAATTGTTTGAAGAGAACATATTAAGCATCAAAAATGTTTGTAAAAGTATTAAGACCTTTAAACTTATACTTTGTGAAAAAAAAACCCTTGAGATTCATCGTTCAGCACCTATCAACATAGAAAATTATGACTTGATGATTGCAATTCAGCCTTTCAAAAAGGTTCCACATTTCTTCAGATTTCCCACATCTAAAGTCCACATTCCGTTCCAAGAGACCAGATTTAGTTCCTAACTTCAACTAGGCCCAAACTTTAATTTATTTTCACCAAGCTGTTACTTTGTCCAATGTGCAATAAGCTCTTCTTCATCTTCAGTTTTCTAGTGGAGTTTAAGGGTCAAAGTTTATTAGTTTTCGTAACGGTTTGTAATTTAATCAGTTTCACTGAGCATCTATTCTACCATTAAAGTGTTTCTCTTCACAGTAACACTGTTCATGTTTTTAGAACTGGTTGGTTTGGTCTATCATTAACTGACCAAGACAGTGTGATGAAGAAGGACAAGTAGTATATTTTATTATTTTGCAATAAGTCCCAACAAACTTCTATAAGAAAGAAGTGGTTTTTCTGCTGGAGTATGAGGCTGAATTCCTTAGCGTTAGTATGCAACTGATTTGGCTTAGCAACATATTCTGACAAAATCTAAAAACATTTGCATCAAAAGTCACGTTTTCTCAAAGTTTAGATTGAATTGTTTATAAATACAGGGGTGGCGGAGCAACCAATGGAGGACCTTGATAACGGTAGCCGGAAGGGGACAAACCTTTTAGCGTAATGGGTTTTACCTGTATATGAATACTTGTTGTTAGTTGTTAGTAGATTATAGAACAGGCAAAAGCGAAGATTATTCTACTTGCCGTGTTCTGTTAAAAAAAGAGGACCATCCATACTGTTTATCCAGTGAGAGGGAAGAGAAAGTAAGAGATTAAGAACAAGAAGTAACTACCAGGAGAAAACAAGAGTCTACATCAGTGTAGCTGTTACCAGATGGAGGTTACAGGCTTTTTGTTGGACAGGCCACTTAATCCAATATAATAGCGAAGTTTATTCTGCTGTTATGGTTGGAAAAAGGGGAAGTCTAGTCTGTCTAGTCAACTAGTCTGTCCTTCTGGCAGAGATGCTAGCCTGTTTGTTAGCTAGTGGTGAGCAGATCCATCCAAAATATGGATAATATCCATACCAAGTTCGTATTGGATTAAGGATCTCATGGTGAGTTTAATGCTTTACTTTCAGCTTCACTGTTTATACACTGATACTGTTTTGTCAAAAACAAAATCAAGCAGTCTGGTTGCTGGTTTGCCTCAGCAGCTGTGAAAGGAGGCACAACCCTACAATTGTTGTGTTTTCATTTGTTAATAAACTAGTCATATATATATCTGTCTGGTTGGAATAAAGAGTTGGTAACAGTAGGGAAGATGTAACAAGGTGTGTTAAACTAAAACTCTACTCCCTGGTCTGCATCCTGGGCTGTCCAGGTTTTACAGGACTAATAAATTTGGCCAGATTGCTAAAAAGAATTCCAACTAGCAGTTGAATGACAACATGGGGCTAAAATTGTCCTCACTGGTCAGATCAGGAAGGAAACCTGAGAAAATTACTTACATTGTTTTGGCAAACTTACACACCGGAGCAACACAAATTGTATTGACTTCCAATCAGCGTAACCGGGTGTCATCACTGCCAACCAGAATAAGAATCTTAATGTATTTCACCTTATCATTAGCCAGCAGTTTCAGGTAGGATTATGATGTTGCCCGTTCTGGCCTAACTATGGTCCCTGGTGTCTGTAATGCCACGTTTCTGATTATGGAGCTACCAATTACCAATGACACCCTCAACTCCAAAGCTACTAAAATAATACAGTTATTACTCTTACCATTTTCGATAATGGCAAAGGAATAACTGAACATATGACACGCAGAGCAGAAGAGAAGAGAGGTAGATTTAGAGAGAGTTGGAAAATACCTTGGGTAGAGAGAGAGAGAGATAGAGAGCATAGTATTGCTTATCTAGCGCTAGCCTATGCTAGCTACCTCATAGTATCAAAAATACAAACGTTTGAACGCAAGAAATGTCCAGTAGAAAAGTGCAGCAGTAGAAGCTGTGTTTTATAAGTGCCTATGGACACTTAAACTAACTTAGAGATATCACAGAAAAGAAAACTTAGCTCAGATGGATATCAGAATGTAAGTCAGCAATCAAAACAGGAAGTGAACGGGATACAGCTCACCCATCGGAAAATAGATGACTAGTTTATTAACACAACTCCCTCTAGTTATTTAAATTTTTTACATACCCAGAAATTCTGGGCGAGGAAGAGGAGTAGGAACAATGTTTCAGTCTGACTTACTGAATAGTCCATAGCCAGTTAATAGCTTCAATTCTTTTGAACATTTAACCCTTAGTTTACGTCATCCAGATTGTAAAACAACGAAACCTCTTCTGTTTGTTTTATCGTCCACCAGGTCCTCACTCTGAATTTTAGATCAGTTTTCAAAGTCCCTATCTAATTTAGTGTTAGATACTGAAAAGATCATTATAGTGGGGGATTTTAACATCCATGTTGATATTGAAGGTGATAGCTTAAATGCAGTCTTTAATGCTATCTTTGACTCCATTGGCTTTGTTCAAAATGTGAATAGTGCCACACATTCTCATCTTCATACTTTGTCGACATATAGCATTGTATGGGAAGGAATAACAGCATTTCCTCACAACCCTGTCCTCTCTGACCACTTTTTAGTAACCTTCAAAATTACTTTAAGAGAGTTCTCCTCCTCTTTATTTTAGCAGATCACTATCAGATAATGCAGTTATACATTTTAAAGATTTCGTTCCACTTACCTCTGTATCACTGAACACTGCTTTTCATTTCACTGTGTTAAAATGCTGATTCCCCTTCATTTGAGTGCCACTTTCATGTATAAAGAGTAAAGGTTGATGAAGAATGGACTATCAGACAAATGACACATGCTCTGTTGATGCTATTTTGCATGTTGTTCAACATTCTGTGTAAGTTTCAGATTAAATGAAAACTAAAATAAAGTTTCATTTTGGCTGAACACAGGCGCAGTGGGTAGTACATTGCCTTGCAGCAAGAAGGTTCGGGTTCGGTCCCTGCTCAGGGTCTTTCTGCAGGAAATTTGCATGTTCTCGCTGTGCATGCGTGGGTTCTCTCTGGGTACTTCAGCTTCTTCTTGCAGTCCAAAAACATGACTCTTATGTTAATGATATGTCTCAGTTGTCCTTAGGTTTGAGTGTGTGTGTGTCTAGTCTTCACCTGAGGACTTGATGGGATGAATGGAGTCTGGTGTCGTACTGCTTAGGTGGAAAGAAAACCAGCAGCCATACGGCCCTTTCTGGAACCACTTTGACACCCCTGCCTTAGATAGAAAACTTTTAACCAATCCGACTGTGTGATCTGATTGAATTGTCTCTTTGAAGTGCCTTAAGGTGACTGGTGTTTTGAATTGACACTATATAAATAAATGCTGGTCCAAATGTTTGAAAAAGGAAAATAAAGAAAACAAAAATTTAAAAATCAGAGTTTGGATGATATATCTCACACAAATATTAAGAAGCATCACGATTGATATCAGTATCAGCAATACTTGCCCTGTATTTACTACATATGTCTGCCTCTTAAATGAACCATTTTTTAATTGCTCTCATAAGCTGCAAAATAAAAATGTATTGTTTTAAAGTCACAACAGTAACACTTACATTGATTAGCAGAGATGGTATGGCCAGGTCTGGATCAGTTTTCGTCCTTGTTTTTGTTTTAGAAATAACTGCCTTGCCTGAATTTGTTAGATTCATGCTCCAGTCAGTAGCGGATTAGGTACCAGATCTGCTCAGGTGGTCAGATCTACTCAGGCCCTGTGCATGCCAGTGACATTACACTACATTTTTTCCTGAACGTTGCCATGATCATGTAAACATTGTGGTCACCCGCACAAAGATAATAACACAATGCAGGTAATGTTAGCAACAGCGTTTCTAATGACCAATTAAGTTTTGTCTGATTGATAACAAAACTGAAAAAATCTGTTTATGGTGAACGAAGAAACTGCAAGACCATGGTATAAAGTGCAGCGGTGGGTAGTGCTACCGGTAGCTGTGCTCAGTAGCTAACAGGTTACCCTCTGTTAGCTCAGTCAGTTACCCACATTAAGTGACACTACTTAATTTTGTGTCAACACTAACAACAACAACTGCTTGGGCCCTGCGCATGCCAGTGACATTACACTATATGGTTGGCTGAACATTGCCACAATAACATAAACCATTATGGTTACCCGGACAACCATAATAACACAATGCGGTAACTGTGTGCAAAGTTGGGAGCTTCAGTATCGTTAATATGTCTAATGATCGAAGAAGTTTTATCTAATGGATAAATAAAACTGAAAGGATCGTTGAAAATTATCTCTGATCTTGGTAAAGTAAGTAACTGCAAGACTATGGTATAAATAGCAGAGCTGGGTAGGTCAGTAGCTAGCTGTGCTCTGTAGCTAACAGGTTAGCCTCTTTTAGCTTAGTAAGTTACCCGTATTAAGTTACGCGACTTTTAACTTTGTGTCAACAACAACCTCCATTTTTTACAAGTAGAATAACTGTTGTTTTCTTTGTCTAAAATGTATGTGAAAGTCATATTTTGCAATGTTAGTCTCCCGTCCTCAGATCTTAATAAAAAGTATAAAAGGAAATAGTGAGACTTTTTTGCGTCACCTTGTTAAATGGCAGAACTCAGGCTGTCTTAGAACGCATTACTTTCCTTTAAGACTGAGAACGATTTTTTTTCTACTTTAGGCTATTTTAGGTTACCGGAGGAGATGTATGAATGCAGTTTGTCGGATTGCCGTTGCCACATTGTGACTTCATCAGCAAAACCCTAAACAGATCTGACCACCCAAGCAAATCCGGTGCCTACAGCAGTTCCAGAAAATGGGAAATGGCCTGTACTTATACTACAGGCCATTACAAGTCACAAGACCAAAGTGCTTTACCGCTCACTGGCAGAAGCGAGGTTGCCATACACAGTTGCCACCGGGCCCTCTGACCCCCATCTGCTGGCAATGCAGGAACATTTTCATACGGGTGGCTGGTTTGAGACCACAGAGGACTGGTCGAAAACTAATACAGTAGGTGCCAAAAACATTTTATGGTCATAATAAAAAAACAGGAAATTAGAAGTGCACAACATCAGGACCAATTTTTTTAATGGGATCCTTGCTAATAAAGCTACACACATATTAAGAAACCAACACAGATTAAAAAAAAATATTATGAGGTTAAATTAAATTCTTTTTAAAAAGGAAACCCATAGCCATTAAGAATCTCGATTCAAAAGGGATGCCACACACAGATGAACAGCATCCCCTGCACTTTTAAAAACGCTTGCTCCACCACTGTTTTAAAACATGCTGCGTGAACACAGTAAAAAGGCCAAAAAGCTATTTTTGCCAAAGTTGGTCTTTAAGGTCTGCTACCCTGTCAGTACCGTGATGAAGATGGAGGGAAGCCTGAAACAGAGCAAAAAGTTAGATTAAATAGATGCAATGAGAGACATTTAAATCTATACAAACCTAACAAAATCCATTCCACTTGTTAAGATGCTTCTAAAAGAACTACAGTGGTTGACTCTGGGAGGTATCCTTCCTTGACTGATTTATAGTTTCTGTTAAGAACAGCAAATTTGCTCACAGAGATGTAAATTAAAATGCCTTGTTGAATTCATTTATCAGTTTTTAATCACTTTCTCACATTCCATTTAATTAAAAACAAACTTTAATATACTTAACATGAATCTTTAGAAGATTTTAATATTTGAATAATGTGAGTCTGTGCAAATTCTCAGTCATCTAGGTCATGCTGAAATTGCAATGTTCTGGGTTAAAACTGGGTTGTTCTTATCATGTAGATGTTGCTGCTGATGATCCTGATGTTATTACTGACTGGTATTTACACTCTTCTCCTGAACTGAAGAAGTCTCTTGGATGAGAGGCGAAACGTCTTCTAGAAAACTACACGTCCAGTTGTCTAAACTGAACGTTCCTAGCTTGACCTGGATGACTGAGAACCTTCACCGATACTCTTCTTGTTTTCCCTGTTCTCATTATTTCCACAGCTTTTTGTGACCTTGGTCTACTCACAGCTTTTTTTTTTCCTTTTCACCAAAATAAAACATCCAAAATGAAATAAACCAATAAAATTTTGATTAGTTTCCTAGAAAACAGAAGCATGTTTTTTTTTAAAGTTTGTGCTGCTGAATTTTGTTGGAACATTAAAGCATCGAGCTCCTGTGCTTCATGGCTCTGGGCTTCTTTTTCCATGGATTCTAACCCGGGTGACATAAACCTATTGATAAAAGATAGATAGATCAAGATAAATATTTTTTTACACATTTTTTAAAGAAATCTTGTCAAACTAATTTTAGGAATCAGGACAGACTCGGCAGGTGTGAAGGTCAACTCCTGTTTTCCCTTTGCAATCTAAAAGCTAACAAACAGACTTTTTCAGAAACCGTGCAACAGGTTCTGGCATGTGTACTCAGCTTGGTGTACAGTGAGGGTGGGTATATGAGCTGCTGTTTGGATTAAACAAGATTTAATGTATTCAAAATACATTGCCCTTGCAAAATACCCATGAAGCTTTATTTACACGTGTTAATGCGCAACTGACTGAGGCTAAAAGCTCCTTAAATGACGCCTGTGCAAATGTGCACGGAAATAGATTAGGACCAATTGTGATGAATTGGGAACATTAATGGAGCTCCCCTGTCATTCATCTTATGAAACCGTCAAATGGTGACTGTCTCTTCACTATGTGACAGTATCGGCTGGAACAAGCCTTCCAATAATCTTCAGCACCACACTCTGTCTCTGAGCGGCTCCCTGTCTGACTGAATGACAGGACGAGCTCTACCTTGCTCCTGAGAGCAACTGTGTCAATCAATAGAGCAGTCCAGCATGGGAACTGCAGGTTCATTTATGTTTCATGGTTACAGCTGAGAGAAGTAACGATTTGAAATAATTCAGGGCAACTAAGACCACCTAGATCAGTCAGTAAGATGGCCAGATGTATTCAGGTTGCAACTGTGTTTGTAAATGTAGTAGGTGTAAAAGATATTAACACCCCAGTTTAAATGGCTCTTTATAACAAGATTGAGACTAGTTTTCATTACTGTCAAATTGTTTAGTATAATTCAGTTAAATAAGCCAATTCACTGTGGGGGGTGGGTAGTAATACAGTTTTCTGTAATTAATAGCAATAAATCTCAATACCTGACTCAAATATTACCTGTCCTAATAAGATTTATGATTTAGTAGATGAAACATTCACAAAATTCCCCCAAATAAAGGTCCAATGTCACATATAATGCCATTACAAAAAAGACAAAAGAACATTTAATGGGGATAAATTAAATAATTTTATATATACCAAGCATCCTTCCAGATAGTGTTTTTAAGCCTAAATAGAATTCTAGCACCACACATGATGAGCTGACATACAGACATTATGCTAATAACAGACAATGTGCTGGCAGGATAGCTTAGCTACCAGAATGTTGTTTATTTATATACCCATATGGACTGGGTGATGTGTTAGGAACAAAAGGAGGCCACATCATTTGATGGAAATGAAAATTATCAACCTACAGAG
>JAUZNJ010040588.1:0-10317 GCA_034780135.1 Jordanella pulchra | reverse complement strand
AAATTGAAACCTTCTTTTGGGAGGAAAACTCTTTTAAAGTAATTTTGAAGGTTACTAAAAAGTGGTCAGAGAGGACACCTGGTTACTCTGATGTTGAATTATTGTTGGAAAGGGGAGGATTAGAAGGAACCGACTCGGACTCGTCTCTAAAGCAGGCTGGGTTGGATGGAGGTCCAGGTGGAGCTCACCCTGTGTCCCTGTCGTGCTTCTGCAGGACTACCAGACCTGGCTGGACCTCAGGGAGTTCGAGACGCGTCGAGGCGAGCGCTACATCACCCACGAGAGCGACGACGCGCGCTGGGAGGAGCACGCCGACGAGCAGGGGCTGCACTACCCCACCCACTTCATCATGTCCCCCAACCTGGACGACATGGACGAGGACCCCTAGAGGAGACTGTTGCCATGACGACCCAGGGGCCGATCCGGATCCACAGAACTCTTCTCTTCAGTCTCAAAGGCATAAAGAAAACCCGAGAGGCCGGTTCTGGAAAAGCTGCACCAGAACCGATCCAGAGACTTCAGGAGGTTTTTTAGCAGCTCTTTAAACTCCAGAACCAAGAGTTCTGGTTCTGTTAGACCCGACTATGTTAATCACGAAAACGTTGGATTTGTTGTTGTGCAGAAGCACCGCGGTGGAGTTCTTCCTTCCTTCACTCATTAGCGCCCTCTTCAGGCTACAGTGGGTGGAATTCTTGCCGTTTTATTCTCAGAGGATGATCCACTGGTGACGCTCACAGCTTCACCTCAGATTAATCATCCATAATCACAGGAACCACCCTGCTGGATGGGATTAATCAGGCCATGTTTCCTAATCCAGGATTTCACTTCCTGCTTCAGCAGCAGTTTTTATTCAGACCCACAAGAAAAAACAAACAAACAAACAAACATGTGAACCAGTGAGAATCCGGCGTCTGGATGAGTTCAGCTTCAGAACCTGCTCCATCCCTTTTCTCCCCCATTCATGGGTTCAGGTCCGCTTTAACGAAGCTGTGAGCGCCGTTAGCTGGACGTCGTCTGAGGAAGACGAGCTGCTGCTTCCTCCTTCAGACTCGAAGCTGAAATCTGAGAATTTTTTTATTTTTGTAGCAGAAAATCGTCTGTTGTTCTGAGTGGTGGAAATAAAAGTTAAACTGGGAGCACTGGTTTGTGTGGAAGCTGTGGTTTAGTCTGCAGCCCCACGGAGCGACGCTCGGTACTGACCCGTCAGGTTACTCTGACCTTCTGGTACCAGAACAAAGCTTGTTCTGACAGTAAGGTTTGATGAACAGTTTGGATCCGGTTCTGACAGTTTCCATCATCATTACTTTTTCTCAGAATGCGTCCAGAACCAGAACCATAACCGGGTTTCCTCAGGAGAGGCGGAGCTCGGTGAACCCGGCCACAGGCAGCGGCGCCGGGCTCTTCTTCTCCAGCTTCAGCCCCTCTGGTGCGGCGGCGGCGGCGGCGAGGCGGCGGCGGTGCAGCAGGCAGAAGAACTGAAAGCGTTCGCCCATCTTGGACGGGTTGGTCAGCATGTCGTAGCTGCGGATGAGCTGCTTCCTGGTCAACGGGTCGCTGCAGTTCCTCAACAGAACCTGCAAAGAACCACGGCAGGAACCCGATCAGGAGCAGAACTAGAGGTCCAAAACCTGCTGGTTCTGGTTCTGCTGAATTAGTTGACAACAGGAAGTTTGATCCAGAGGTTCTCGGGTCTCAGCAGACCCACCTGCATGCGCGCGTCGATGCCCATGTTCCTCAGGAACGTCCTCTGAGTCACCGGTCCCAAACAGGCCACGCCCCCTCCAGCCATCCTCCGCAGGAAGCTGAAGTCCACGTCGGCTGTGAGGTCAGCAGAACCGGGAGCCAGCAGGACGTCATGGAGCCGGTGGCCCTTGAATCCCTGAGCGACAATCAGAAGGTCAGAGGTATCAACCGACATCAGGTCACGCTGATCCGACCTTTGGACTCAGGTTCTGATCATCGTACCCGCAGCGTGTCGCTCTTGGTTCCGTCATGGCCGTAATCAGCGATCAGAGCCGCCCCGCCCTCCTCCTGGATCCGCCGGGCCAGCTGCTGGACGATGACTCCGCCCTCTGCACACACCTCCACGTGGCCCCGCCTCTCATCGGCCTGAGCGGGCGAACACACACACACACATTGTTTTCATGACTTATGGGGACACCTGAGTGACTTACCTTCATTTCATCTGTTTCTTTTATACCTAATCCTGACCTCTGACCTTCACCTGAAGTTAATTCACATCGATCCTCTAAACTGACTCTCTGAGGTTGAACCTGTGGGTCGGACACAGTAGGACCAGCTTTGGTGCTTCTGAGGCCTGCTGGTCCTCAGAAGATTAGTAAACAGACTAGAAACAGTCGGAGATAAGAAAGAATAAAAGCAGTTTTACATTTCTAGCATTTAGTCCAAGTCTGAGTTTAGCCTGAAGCTCTGCGACACGTTCCAACGAACCGAAGCAGTGCAGCCTGGTTTCTGAAGGAGGACGCGAGTGTCGCCTCCACAGCGGTGGGTGTGTCCCAACTCAGAGGTTCCACCCTTGGAAGGACCCGCCCCCCTAAACCCCCCTAGCAGTAATATATCCTATGATCATCTTCGAAATCGTGTATTTTTGTTTGTTAGCTTGCTAGCTTGTCATCGATACCAAGAACTGGAGATGATTTGACACCAAATATCTTATTTTTTCATTCTTTGCCACATAGAAACTTGAACATTTCTGAAATGAAGAGATTTAAACTGATTTAGGAGCAGCGTAGCGTAAAAATGTTGACTGACGTCAGGTGAAGTTAAATAACCACACACCTGTACACCTGCCCCTAGCGTCAACCATGGGGTCGACCACATCAGGACCACACGCCCCCAGAAAATAAACCCGACAACTTCAACCACAGTCTGACACAGAAGCAGAAACGTCTCCAGGTAGGTCATGTGACGCCCTGCTCGGCACACACCTGGACGAGCGTGGACGAGGCGAGCGTCGGAGTCGGAGCCATCACAAAGTGCAGCCTGTCTGGATCTGCAGGGTCGATGTCCACCAGAACCTCCCTCCAACCCTTCTCTGTCCGCTGGCAGGGAGACACAGACAGGACAGGTGAGGCGCGGTCAGAGGACAGAGACGGGTTTCCTGTCCTCCAGGTCTCACCTGGAACTTGTGGACAGGCAGAGCGTCAAAGAACTCATGAGCAACAAAGATGCTGAAAGCTGCAAAGACAAACGTCTGGGATCAGTTGTTCTGTTCAACGCTGCAGATGAGTTCTGACCCGACCCGGTTTCCTGCTGCCGTCTACCTGCAGGGACGTCCTCCAAACGGCGGTACCACGACACCGACACCCCGGCCGCAGTCTCACCGCTCCTGTAAACCGGGTCGTCCTCGGCGCTCGCCTCTTTGCTCCGGTTCCCCGTCAGGTTCTCTGCTTGGAGCCGACTCAGAACCGGACTCACCTCCACCAGGTGGACAGACAGCGAGGCTCCGCCCACAACAGACTGCAGCTGGCTGAACACCTGCAGGGAGAACAACCAGTGAGTGAGGGACGGTCCAGCAGGATGACCCAAACAGAACCAGAACAGAACTCGGGTCTCACTCTTAGGATGTCGGAGGCCAGCGAGCCCTTCCCTGGACCCAGCTCCACCAGCTGCAGTCGTTCGGGCCGACCCGCTCCCATCCACTCACTGATGATCCAAACACCGAGCAGCTGGAGGAGCAGAAACAAATCAGAACCAACAAGCTTCTCTTCACGTCTGACTCAAACAGAACCATCCACCTCTGATTAGGGTTCCGGTTCAGGTCCTTCCGCTCCCAACCAGAACGTCTCCAGAACCAGACGGGGCAGAAAACATCCGGTTCTACTGACAGACCCTGAAGCGCCTTTTCCACTGGCCCAGTTCGGCCCCATTCAGTCCTGCTGGGTTTAAACAGACGGTTCTGGCTCGAAGCCCGGCGGGTTTGTCCCGATGCTGAGCGACAGTTATCAGAATCAGCCGTAAAGGTTTGTGCACAACGAAGGATGTGACTTTGGTTCTTCATCATCATCATCATTGGAGAGAACGCTGAGGGTCCAGATAGAAAGACAGCTGTGGTTCCTACAGGTCCGCCGTTAGGATCACTAGAAGAAGGTTCTGGTTCCAGGCCGGTGGTCAGTGGGTCCATCACTCGGGATAGAAACTGTGTCGGTAGGTTTCTGTAGCGCCGCCCTGGAGGCCAGAGTCTGAACAGCTTCTGTCCAGGAAGTGTTGGGTCTGCAGAGAGGCTAATTATGGGAAAGGAGCGGAGCTACAGGATCGCCAATCATTGGCCATCCTGTAGCTCCGCCCCTTCCCTACCAGGTGATTTGTTGACGCAGCAGTTCCCTTCTAAACCAGAGGGTGGCAGCAGTGATCCGCTAGGGTCGATATCCTAACTAATTAGACATTTGAATCAGTTTTAAGTGAGAGCAGGGTCTGGGTTTGGATCAGAATCTGCTAGATTCCAGTACCAACACCTGCTTTCCACAGATTCTGTCTGTTTCCATCTGCTGTTGTCCCCGGTACCGTCTGGTCCAAGTAGGGCTGAATGTGAGGTGTTCACTGATTGGTCTCTCAGTGACTGCATCAATTGGGTCATAAGGTTGTGAACTCCTTTAATACCAGTTGGTGAAAAACCTTCAGGTGCTTTACTGCCACCAGCTGGTCAGGAGTATAATAGCTTTATCAGTTTTTTAATTTTGTAATGTCTATTAATATTTTCTACACTTTTTTTCCTCACTGATGAAACATCCGATGTCCCTCATGTGAAGAAGCTGACAAACTAAAACAAATCACTCCTGTTTAGTGAGTTTTAAACCCCAATGACGGTTACTTTAGCACATAATTTGTGACGGATCCAGAAAATGGCTGAAAACTGACAGCTAAGCTAATCTCACTCAGGAAGGACGGACTCACCTCTCCAAACACCTGGCTGATCTCCGGGGACGTGATGAAGTCTCCATCAGCTCCCAGCATGTTCTTCCTCACATAGTAACCCTGCAGGAGAACAGCGACCATAAACACCTGGAGACACTGCCCCCTGCAGGCTGGGGGCGGGATCACTGCTCCGCTGAGCTTGTTTGGACTCAACTGATCCAAACAGAACCGAACCCATCCGTCCGCACCAACATGACTGAACATGAGTTTAGAATCACACCCGTATCTGATTATTATGGCATGTTTTCTAGTTCGGTTTAGCTGGTCTAGATTTAAATGCCTTTAGACAGAAACCAGTCTGTCTAAAGGAACATTTAACCCAGAACAGTTTCAGAACCAGAACCATCAGTGCAACGGCTGAGAGCTCAGCTGGATGAAGTAATCTGGGCGACAGACACAGAGACGTACGTTCACCGGGTTGGTCAGAACCTCCTTCATGTACTCGGACACAGAAATGGGACCAGTGGATTGGATCTTGGATCGCAGGTGTCGGAGCATGGAGGGCCGGGGCTTCCTGTCCTCTGAGGAGCTGCAGAAGGTAGCAGCCTGAGCTGGCCTCCAGCTTCCTGTCAAACAGAGGGTTCTGATGTCAGTGAGGTCTACCTGGACTCTGCTCTGAGCTCCAGGTGTGGAGAAACACCTGAAACCAGCTTTTTAACATGTTAACTAGTCGGTGCTGAAGTCCTGGATAAAAGAACCGACTGGAACATGTTCTGGGTTTATTCTACAGACAGATCCTAACCACCCACCCCTCCTGAAACATCTGTTTATCCTGTCAGAGACTCTGGGATGCTTTCTGCGGTTGTCCTGCCAGCTGTCTAAGGGCCGGAGTTCTGTCACAGGACCGTTTGTTTATCTCAGCAGTTTTAGCTCTTTTATTCCATTATTGTTCAAAGTAAAGACATTGGAAAAATAAAACAATACAAAGATGAAGCTTTAAAAAACAGCTTTAATTAAAATAAGATTTGAGAGTAACATTGCTGATGTCTCACGTTCTTTTACTATCTTTAAAATACTTTTTTTCTTTTTAGATTTCCTTCACATTTTGCATTTTCTAAATTTTATTTTCCAAGTTATATATTTGATAAAACATCCATTTTATTTTTGTATAGATTTATACTTTCTAAAGTGTCTGTTATTTCAGATGGGTTATATAAATTTCAGTTTTCCAGATCTTTTCATTTGTGGGCGATGAGTGAAGAACTGTTAACATTAGTCAGGAGTGAGAGTTTGTATTGGGCGTGGAGTAAAGAAAATGAACTATGAAACAATAACAGATGCAAATCGTTTGACTCGATCTGAAAAAACTGAAATTTGAAAATGTAAAAAATAAAATTTAGGAGCAAAAGAAAAAAACTATCTGAGAAAACATCAAGATTTGTCTCAAAATCGTTATTATTATGAAAAAAATATATATATATATTTTTTTTGTATTCAGAGCAGCTTTTTGTTTCAATTTACTAACTATGTCGTTTTATTGCAACCATAGTGGACCAGAATCGGCTCCGAACATCTGGTAAGGTGTGTGGGTGTCTACTGGTTCCGGTTCCTATCTGCTGTAGGTTTACCTGTTACGGTTAGATCTGAGGTGATCCTACCGAAGGCGCGTGAGGACACGCGCTGACTGAAGGCTATCCAGAGCAGCTGCTGACAGACCTTCATCCTCATCCCCATCACGTTTCTGTACGTCACTTCCTGTCAGCGCTCTCAGAGCTGGTAGTTAGCATTAGCAGTTGATCTTTATAACGAAGGTCTAATTAGAGTTAAAATAGACTAATTAAAAGCTTCCGCTCAATCCGGTCGCTAAACGTCTAAAACAAACCTGTGTGTGAAGAATAAAGCTGCTTATTGAGCTACTGAAGGCTCACGGAGTTCCTGAAGCTCACACAGCAAAAGCTACCCGAGGCTGTTCCACTGCTCACCAGCAGCTGTTACACTGCGACAGCGCCTCCTGCGGGCACGGAGTGAATACTTTACTAATGCCTGAAGAAATTTAAATATTGGTGTAGCGTTTACAAATATATGTTATCCTGTAGTAAAATATATCTAAAAGTGTTTGTTTCGTTAAAATATTTATTTCATATACTTTCATTACTGTTAAATAAAACCCGGGATTTCGTTAGTTTTATCTCTATACGGTGAACTTGTAAATTGCACCATCTGCTGGAGGCTTTCAGTACAACACTCTGAGTTGCAGACAGAAAGGATCCATCTATCTACTGGAGAAACTCACATTTTAATCCGTATTTGATCAGTGAGCTTTACTGATGGTTCTTCTGTGAAGCCCCCAGATTGTTCCTGACGGCTCAGTCACCTGAACTCCATATTGGTGGAGTCCAGGTGACTAAGAGGTAACTGAAACCAGGCAGATTAAATTCAGAGCTAACATTTAGATAGGAACATTAATACAAGGGGTACTTCCTTTAATATGAATTATTGAACCAATTCCTGCGGCCGTCAGCAGAAAAGCTTCTGCAGGAAACAGGCGGAAAGATAAAACCAAGGTGGAAGATTTCTTTTAATGAATCAACTGCTTTACAAATAAACACATGCAGATTTATTTATGCTCTGACTCCATATCTGATCAGAAATATGAAGCTGTCAATGAGTCAATTTAATTCAATCTGGAGGCTTTTGAAATCTTCGTCTTCTGCTCGGAATTTATCCCAAAGGACATTTTCTGGATCATCAGAAGCTTCCAGTAAAGAGTTTCATCTGCAGAGGAGAATCTTCAGGTCTTCTTAGATGGTCCAGTACACTTCCTAACCATCTTACAGGACTGGGGCATCCTCCAGGGTCCAAGTTTATCACATTTTTGTACCAGAAAAAACAGCAGAGACAAACCAAAATTCTGCAGGAGTTTGATTGATGGGTGTTCATTGTCCTCAATGAATCCTCCTCCTGGAGAAGAACTGAGAGGCTCCATGGGACCAACGTGGTGTCAACACCAAAGCTTCTGATCTGATCCATAGCTGGGTTTCTTCTCCTCGAAAGAAGTAGACTTCTTCTGCCCAAGAACTCTGCTGTGGATGGAGAACTTCCTCCAACCTCTAGGAACTGTTTGGAGATAATCTGTGGATTATCAAGGGTGATGGATCACCGGGTCACAGGACTAGAGCCACAACATCGCTGCCCAGAGATCAGAATCCTGAAATGTAGAGGAAAGCCTCCTAAACCCATCAACCCCTCAGCATAATGCTGCCACCACCACCCAGTTCTTAGTTGGAGGAACAGAAGCACACAAACTGGGATCAACTCCTAGGAAGATAAGAATGGGGCGCTGTCAGTCAGGTTCTGGTCCAGAAAGTGGTATCAAATCATGAGGATTCAGGAAGTCAGGAAACTGTCCTCCTGATCTGAGCTTGTTAAACCAGCTTATCTGAGCAGCAGGAACCTTTGTTCTGGTCCGCAGATCTATCAGAGCTCATATAACAAAGAGGATGTTTCTGCAGCTGGTCTCAGAGCAGAAACAGGAAGAACCGACAGCTTTTAGCGCGCCGTCCTGTCAGAGTGCAGCTGTGACTCTGTGGTCAGGGCGTCTCGGTTCTACGTTCTGTGAAGCAGATTTTAGAAACATCAGTTCCTCCTCGGAGCGTCGGGCGCAGTAAGGCGTCGAGCTGCTGGACTCTGGACTGCAGGTGAGAGCAGCTTCTTGTGGAGGTGGTGAGGAACAGCAGAGGGAGGGTTTCTGAGCAGCATCATTCTCAGCTGATCTAACGTGATCCAAGGCTTCAAATCTGAACGCTGATTGGTTTCTCGCAGTCTCAGAGCTCTGCAGGCTTCCTGTAGGTCTGCAGGGTTCTTCTCTGCACTTTGGCTGCTTTTTAACTCTGATTTAGTCTTTTATTCGGATCTCTTGAAACTCTGATGATGCAGAATTGAATTCTGCTGAACTTCAGGCCCATCTGTCCTGGTTCAGGACTGCATCACAAACAACCACAAAGCTGTAGGTTCCTTCTCCAACATGACTCATCTGCTTTGTATGGCCTGTAATGTCATGATGCTGCTTTCTTGAGTTTCTGCTTCAACAGGAGCTGATCCGGACTTTGTAGATAAAATTCAAAAATTGAGAATCGATCAGATGATGATGAGAAAAGTTCTGGTCTGATTCTAAAGTCAAGATTACAGGAAAGAAATCAATAAACCAGCAGAGGAAACCAGAGGTTCAGCTTGTTTAAAATATCTGTTTACAACCTGGTGCATTGGAGCAGATCTTAATTAAACAGCCAAAGGAAGAACATGATGCATCGATAGAGGTGTTGGAGAAGAGGCAGAGCTGGAACGTTACGGTAAGGAGACTGAAGGGCATGTTTACCTGATGGTTCAGTGCAGGAGGACAACATGGAGTAATGTGCTCCAGTCTCCTGACGTGGTCAGCAGACAGCTGTCCATCCCAGTATGGAGGGAAACACTGGTGCAGTCTAGACATAACTAAGGACTCAAACACCTCTTAGAGGAGACAGTAGAAATGGTTAGTGATCAACCCAAGAATGAAGCGAGCCTAGACTACTGCAACGACCAACTCATCAGGTTCAAAGCTGTTATCAAAACAACCTAAAGATAATTGAAATGACCAGTTTCTCTCCTACACAACCAGGTAATGCACCTATTGACCAGTTAATGTGTCTATTTCCCAGTAAAGCAGTCTGTTCTCTGGGTAAAGCATCTGTTGTCCAGTAAACATGTCACTTTCTGTGGTTGCTGTTGGTACTCGGTGGTACAGATGTTGTCAGTGAGCCCCAGAGCAGCGGTGGCTATATGTAGCTCACCACCATCAGCATGAGAACGGCTGAATGACTAAACTGATGAATTCAATTCAGATTCAATTCAAAAATACTTTATTTATCCCAAATAGAAAGTAAATGTTAAAGTAACTCATGTTTTGTTTTCTCTTAACCAGTTGTTGTAGGTGTTGATGCTGTAGGCAGGAAGGATCTCCTGTAGAGGTCTGTCTGGCAGCAGATCTGGAGAAGCCTCTGACTGAAGACAGTCGGCTGTTGTTTAAAAATCTTCTGAAGAGGATGTTCTCTGTTGTCCATAATCTTCTTCACTTTATGAGTATTTTCTTCTTTGTGAAATAATCTCCAGAGGTTCCAGAGGAGTTCCTAGAACAGAGCCGGCCTTCTTTATTAGCTTGTTGAGTTTTTTAAGTCATTTGTTCTGATGCTGTAACCCCGGCAGATTATAGAAAATATTCAGACTAATAGAAAATATGCAGCATCTTTTTGCAAACATCAAATGACCTAAGCTTCCTTAGGAAGTCCAGTCTGCTCTGTCCCTTGTTGTAAATGGCTTCACAGTTGCGTCTCCAGTCTAGTTTGTTGTCCAGGTGAACACCAAGGTATTTCTACTCCTCCACCACCTCCACATCTTCTCCCATGA
>JAUZNJ010040587.1:0-10318 GCA_034780135.1 Jordanella pulchra | reverse complement strand
CATGTCTCTCCCCCTCTCTCATACCCCCATTCCTGTCAGCCTACTGTCAGAAAAACGAGCCACTAGTGCCGTAAAAAAGCTCAAAAAAAAAAAAAAAAAAAAAAAAGAATTCTCCTGCCTGTAAATGTGTTAAACACGATGCTTGAAATCTGTTTTCAAACCTGTTTTTCATCGTTTTCCCAACAGGTCGGATGATAAATTTTCCACTTCTGCCCTCACATGAAGCTGAGGAATTTGCACGTTGGTGAAGAAACATTATGAGCACTTTGTAAATGTAGCAATGTCATATTTTGAAGCTGCAGGGGGTCAAAGCGGGACCTAAATATCAGTTTCTTCATCGGATAGCTCAGTGTTTGTCACGTCTCAGCAGCTGTTTTGGGTAGCTGTAGGTGTCTCAGTCGCTGCTCTAGTGATAAGACGTCATGTGCTGCTTCTCAACTGGCCGTGGCAGACGCACAACACCCGGTGTTACAAACCGGAACGGTGCAGCGAACGTTGCTACGGGGCTAATTTGTAGTGCGAGGGCTGCTTATTTCGCAAGAAGCAATTAAGACGATTTACCAAGCTTGCGGTTGTTTATCTGTTTATTAGTTACATAGCAACAACCAGACAGAGGCGATAGATCTCAAATGAATGAAACTCCTGCACCTCCAACCTCAACGTGCGCCGAGCCCTCAGGAATGGAAAGCTTTTTCTGTTTGTTTGTTTTGACCATGGAAATGACCGAAACAGGTTTGTTTCCAACTGTAAAACACGCATGTGTGGGTTCTGCTTGATCATTTCTAGGCTCTGGCTGCATGTGGCTGTAAGGTTTTATTTCTGAAGGGCTGAGAGCTTCAGTTGTTTTGTTTAAAAGATTCGTTTACATTCAAAACACTTTGCTTTTGTATAGTCTGTTAGCGCCATCAGCAAAGCGACATAAGGAGCTTGAATGTTATCCTTTCATTAACTGATAAGCAGCAGGGAAGAGAACATATCTGAAGTGATAAGAGAATCTTTGACTGTAGCTTTATTTTACAGGAAGGTCGATATAAAGTTATTCACACATTATCAGTTGCTGCTTGAGATTCATTTGATTATTTCTAATCATATTTATCATGCAAAGCAGTATTTAGAGTAAATATGATATCTGATTTCTATGTTGAACTTTGACTTTCTCTTATGTTTGCTTAGTGGAGGGTTTGAAGATCCGTATGTATCATGATAAAGTGTTTTCTTTGCTTTTGTGTTTGCTTAAAAAAGGATTTGTAATTGATTATGATACAATGCAGCCATAAAACCTTCAGTTTGAATTAAAAACTGTTCAAGTCAGGAAGTACAGATTTCATTAGAATTCCTCAAAATTCAGAAGTCTGAGGAATTACAGCAAAACTTTTCCAGATGTAGTTTAAGATTTAATGTGCCCTGTTTTTTTTTTTTTTAATTCAACACAACAGTTTCCAGCTTTTCTCTCCCACTCGCTCTCTCTCATATTTTGCATCAGCAATTTATTTTGGCAGATCCAAATACGTGAAAGTCCAGTGAGTCAAGATAAAACATTAATGTTCCATAACTAAATGGAAATTTAGCAGTTGAGAGCTCATCCACTTATTGTCAGTTTTACCAAACTCTTCACCCAGCTGTTTTTTTTTTCTTGCCTCCTTTTGTTGCAAACAATAAATCATTAAAAACCATGACCTATGACAGATTTTAAGCGTATATCTAAAGCATATGGCAGGATTTATTTTCACAAACTGGAATAGTCATTGGTTATAAGCCCATATATTTTTAGCAGTCTTAAACTTAACCTGCTGCCTATTCTAAGCTGAAATAAGTCTTGATAAACTGAATATTTTTAAAAAATGAAGTTATTCGAATTATGTCCTGCAAAGCTATTTGCATGCTAGTATTCAATATATGTACTTTTCTTTTTTGGTATTATTAGTTAAATTCTTTCTGAAGCACAACTGATCTAACAGACACCATCTAATAAATACTGTTGACATTTAGAGGTATGAATATAAAACAAGTGCATCTTCACAGCTCCTTAAACAAGGCAATAAAATATAAGCATAACAAGCTATTATAGAATCTATTTATTGTAGCTAATCTTTACCACATACAGCATGAAGTTGCTTTTGTTAACCTAACAATTCAGATTATTAGATGACTTTTGATGAATAATTGAGGAAAATTGGATTCTTTACTTTTAGTTGATTGTTTTTTTTTATAGGTTATATGTGATTTTTTTTTTCTTCTCCTTTGTTTATTTTATTTTTTTTAAACTAAATCTTTTTTAAAGCGATTTCTTTATTTTACTTAGCTATTTTTACTGCATAGATTACCAGAGAGATTTAACTTGCAAAATGCTTTCCCATTAAATAAGTATATACCGTTCATTTTTGGACCCATTCTGCTGGATCCTGTAGTGTATTCAAAAAAACAATATGAGAATCTAAAAAAATATGTATATTTCAAAGGAATAGCTTACATTACACCTGTGGCATATAAAAAATAATTTAACTCTGTGTAATTAACTCTTAAATTCATAGTAAGCCATGTCTGTGTTTTATTTAATAAATTATTGATTAGTCTTTAGAGAAAAAAATCACTTATTGTTCATTTTGTTTATGGTACAAGTTTCTCTTTTCACACAGTTCCAGATTTTATGTACAGGAGGTGTTAATATTTTTGGCAGTGTCTTTTCTATAGATGTGGGGAAGAATGTGCAATCAGACTACAGATAAAAAACAGTGCAGTCGTCGCTGTACTATAGAGATGCTAAGAGCACCAGCATGAACAGCTGGAAGTTCAAACAGACTGTATAATGCAGTGTTAGGGCATCTTAAATTGTAATTATTTCATTAACCCCACCCTGCAAATGTGTTTTGTCGTGTTACAGCAAGTCTGTATGTGTGAGACTTCATTCCACTGGCAAAAAGCAGTAATTTCTTGGAAAGTATTCAAAGGTTTCACGGCACGCGACGGGATTTCAAAGGGTCACGTTTTTCCGTGTTTAACAGTGTTTGGCTCTTGTGGTCGTGACTATGGTTATTCTCGTAATGTGGGCAACCACAGTACAGGCGGATGTTTTAATGTCTGTATAAGTAATGTAATAATGATTAAAGTGTCCTGCTTTTGGACTGGAATTTCCTCTTTCTTTATTGAACTGAGACTCATGCCTATATGTTGCTACTGTTTTAAATGGGTGTGTCATTTAATGTGAAATCCCAATAAATAAAAAAGTAGCTGTTTTTGTCTTTTTAATTAAACAAAAGAATGGCACATAGTGAACTTTGAAAATGATCTTACTTATGCTTGGGGTCAAAACAGCAAAGAAAAAAAAAACACAAAACAAAGAAAAAAAGCGAGTTGGTTATTTGTCTTGCAATGAAGTTATTTCTGTATATAAAATCAGGAAAACCATCCAATAAAGAGGGAGTTATGGATGGTACTTCAAACTCTGGCATCAATACACAGTACCCTGGCCACACAGGGTAAGTAAAGCTAACTTCTAAAACTCAAATTTGAGTTCATAAGACAAATATTACAATAGCAGCTTTTTCAGAGAAAATGAGAAAGTCAATGTTCTTTTTTTGAAAGCAGTAGATTAAACTTGAGTTGAGAGTCAGTGGATGGAGCTAAAAAGCCTTCAAGGCATGGAGTACATAGTAAAAGATAAATTGTTGAAATACCACAGGAAACATGTAAAATCCTGACTGGTAGTTATGTCTATAGGTATATGTGGGTTCACCTGTATTCCACACATATAGTTCTCAGTGTTATGATGAGGAATCAAATACTTACATATTTGATTTATTTAGAAAAGATACATTTTCTTCCATTGGAAACTTTATGTTAAGTAAAACACTCTGTTTCTGTTTAAATTCCCAATCTTTTAGTTTTCTTTTTAAAATGACGCGCAACATGCTGCTTTTCCACACACTGTGTCAGCCTCTAGATATGCTAAAGGTTTTCCTTTTTTTTCAGAAAGGCATGGCGCCAAGAAAATCAATTGAAAGTTAGACTGATTTAACTTTCATTTTTCTCCAGAACCTGACAGCATTTGCTCTTTAAGATACCTCAAAGCATTTTACAAAATAATCATTTATTAAACAAAAACTAATGTTTTAAATAAACACCTTGATGACTTACAGCTATATATATATATAATATATATATATATATATTTTATATCTATCTATATATACAATATATATATATTTTATATATATACATTGTTTACTCTGTTGCTCCAGCTTAGTCAGATGTGTTCTTGTTTTTGAGACCGACATTTTTTCTTTCTTTAGATGAAATCTTAACATTTTATCCACCATGGATTGCCTTAACATAAAAAAAACATGTTCAAACAAGAATGCCTTGGTCTTAAGGTGGAATTGTGAGGTTGAGCTTCTTTTGAGTTGATATCTGCATTCTTACCGAGTCTGATAAGCTCTTTGCATAGCCATGTACAACAGTTAATGGTTAATGTGATGGTTTCCTAAAGTATATGAAAAAAAAGACCATAAGAAAAGTTTTCCTTTTAAAACTTGCAAAAAAAGGATACTGTATATTTGCAGTATCCTTTAAAAAATGGGTTTTATGTTGATGAAAATCAGTGTTAAAAGTCTTAAACTGTTTAAAAAAATAAAGCTTCAACAAGAAAGTGTTGCCTGAGACAAAATGCTGCCTTTCTACAACCAGATGACAGCCCTGTTTAACTTAAGTTGCATTATTGTACTTCAAAACTTCTATGGAGGTTTTTCTTGAAATTGTGCTTAGTGGTTAACAGAGGCGATTTTATCTGACCGGAGTATTTACGCTAAAGGTGTATGAACCAGTGTTTCTGATTGCCCCAACATGATGAGGTCTGGAAGTCCTAAATGTTTGATTTCTATGCCAAAGTTTGCTGAACTGTAGTTCTACTTCAAGCCTACAATTTTCTATCTGTAAAAAGACCAAATAGATGTTGCAAAACAGACAGTAAGATGAGAGAGGAGACTTTCATCAGTCTGCTTTTATCTCCCCACACTGATGCAGCGTCTCTGAAATGTTCAAGATTTAAGGAATCTGAACAACAGGAAAAAAAAGATCTATGAATATAATTTCTGAAATACAATCTTTACAGTAAATTGTCTGCTGTAAACGTCTCCCCAGGTTTGGACAGCACACAGGGTTTACCCAGGTTAATTTTAGAAATACAGCAGCCCTTCAGTGAGTGGCTGTGATGTCATCTCGTGCCCCATGCGTATGCTGAGCTGCATCGAGCTCAGACACAGACAGGCTGAGGAGCAAACAGTCCAGCCTGCTGAGCAGATGCGCTGACATCAACTGATGACAGAATCCACTCATCTACAGGTAAGACTCAGTTTTCAGGCTCCTAATGAATACACATTTATGCACATGGCTGCAGCTTAACGTCATGTCAGTTGCATGTCTCTCAGTAAACGCAGGAACATACAGGCTTTTTCAGCCTTAATAATGATGGATATGAATCCCAAAGATAGTGGGATACAAGGTATGCTCTGCAGGCTGTGTGACATGACTCGGCAGTTATATTTATTAATGATTTAATCATGTCATTTAATCAAGTTTAGGACAGTGGAGAAGTCACTCCCCTGTGTCCATTCACTAGGACAGGATGGGTGTGGCATGATGCAGCCCACTTTTGTCCTCTTTGTCTTTGAGGGATTTTAGGTCTCATCAGGGACATACTCTGCGTCAGTCTCTAAATCTGCTCCACCAACATTGCAACAGATTCTGTCAAAGCACTCACAGACTCCTCTTATACTTTTGGAAATATGATTAGTCCTAGGATAATTTTTTGTTGTTGCGTCTGTTAGAAAAGCTGCATTTTGGCCTGATTCATATGTACAATTATTATATTTTCAAAACATGAAGACATGAGTTGTAACCTCAATCTTATTAATTTAATTTGCTCTTTTTTTACCCTTACCACTGCAATGCTGCATTATTTTGGAAAATGGACTCTAAATCTGGCTCTTTAATTTATGTGTCATGACTAATATTTGTTGTATTTTTGTTTATTACCTTGTACAAACCAGACCCCCAAAGGGAGAGTATTTTTTCTGTATTATGCATTGGTATCATTTGGTTAATGAGCTTTAAAGATATAGTTCTGGTCAAATAATTGTATATATTTGTGGTTATAATAAACGCAATAAAATTCTGGTCTTCTACTCATTAATTTGAACAGTTGCTGTCATTTTTTTAAGGTTGGACTCCTTATAACAGGATACAACCTTAATCTTTAAGATTTGCAGAACAGTTGGAATTTACTGGAGATTTGCCGTAATCAACACAATCAAAATATATACAGACTAATATATAGGTACATAATCCCCCCTAATATTACAAAAAGTGTTACTCACTTTTGACATCAACAGCATTGATCAACAGTATTTGGAGTACTATGTAACGGTGTGAAAAAGTGACAGCCACTTTTATAAACCCATTATGCATTGTGACCCGACAATATCTGATAAAACTGTACTTTAGGTTGTTGGAAAGGTGTTAATCTTTATTTTCCAAGGATACCAGCCATGTTAGTTGACACATCAGTATATGTGCCCTGAAGCATTTTTCCAGCAGAGTTCACTCTTTTTTGATAGAACCTTAGATTGCATCTTCTGTGTTTAAATTGATGTAAAACCAAAAGTAAGAGAGAAAAAGGGGAATAATTTTTTTTTTTTTTTTTGGGGGAAAACCCAAATTTTCCCCAATTTGACCCAAATTGTCACCATTAAAGAGAGGAGATGGTTTTCATATATAGAATCCACAAACCATCAAGTCTGGCACAGCTGGCGTTAAAAACCAACGTAAAACTGCTGCATCAAAGCAAGTTATACATCTTAATCAATCTAAGAGGCGCTGACTTAAAAATAAGCCTCTGCTCTATAGTGAACACCTTCAGGCCTGAAGTTTGCAGCAACCCACATGAAGAAGACTTCTAGGGACATTTTTAACTGATAGACAAGACAAACACTGAGTTTGTTGCCTGTAGTGGCTGCAGAACTTGTCATTACATAAATAAATTCACTTAATGGACATGCGCTACTTTAGAAAAAAAACACGGCAATTTTTGCAGAAGTAAAAGAGAGTTTTTCATATTGAAATTAGTCTGTTTTGGAAAACTGTAAACACTTTTCATACACGAGTCACATGGTCTACAAGCAGTTGTTGCTACTCGGGAAATAGATAACAGGAAGTAGTAGAAAAATGAAATGCACCATGGGATTTTAATTGTATTTCTTATTTAATGGATACACTATAATTGCAAAGTTGTATTTTTTCAACAATAGCAGAATATCAACAAAGTGTTGCGCACATTTTTGAAATGCAACTACTGGCACAAAATCTGTTTTGGGGAACTCAAAGGGAAGACATCCAGCCCTACATCTGCTGTCTTGAATGTAAGGATAGTGTTGATAGCATCGAAAACGAGCAATAAAATTGTAGAACTACATTTAAAGTATTCAGTTTTATTTTAAATCAGCAGCTACTCAATTTCAACACTGAGATAATTTGAACCAATGACCATGGTTGCCAGATTTGATTGATAAAAAACTCCCCCTTCCCAATAAAAATCTTGACACGCATGTTAAGTTTAATCATGTATGAAGAAGAATCTGGCACCATGTTCTTATGAAACATGATATCGGGCTCAAATTTCTGTATACTAACATCTGCAAAAAAACAGGGACAGTAAAGTCCTTGAGGCTAAAGCACGCTTGTGTTGCCAGATTATCCAGGGACCATCACAGATCAAGGAAGTCAAGTTCGACGAATTCTCTACATTTCAGAATGAATCAACTAATGGTATAAATGCAAGGACACAGCGTTTTATTGAAATCTGGAATGTTTCACTTTTCTGAAGCTATTTTTCATATTATTTTCCTTTGGATACTGTCTAAAAAAACAGATAATTGTTTTAAAAAAATGGGTAAAAAATAATCTACTTACCCAAAGCTATTTCTCCCAAGCTTAACTTGTTGAACAGACTGAATTGGACAGACCCCTTAAACCTGACAATCATTCCAACCAGGCATTAGATACCCTAAAGGTATAACAACACAATCACAGAGGTTACATTGAAAATTTCAATTTTCATCCTGTGTATTTTTCTCACCTTTATCTAATACACTGTTCAGAGCTACATTTACTGAGCTGACTTCTGTTTCCTTTTTCTCAGGCATCTCTTCGTACTTCGCTGAAAGCCTTCCTCCGTCAAGCAGATGAGGCTGACATGACTCATATCAGACAGGAAATAATTCAGAATCAAAACTATTTGTATGAATCGAAAGGATGGTGATTTAAAGAACAGAAAAAAAGGAGCGCCACAGAGGCAGCACTTTGATTTTCTTGATAGCTGGTGCTTGGTTCCTCTCTAGCTCTGAAAACTCACTGAGAAGGATATTTTTTCTTTTAGCAAAGGAGGTTTGTGTAAATATTTGCAGAAAATGTTTGGCAGAAAGAAAGAAGACACCTTAAAAAAGGCTTGCTTAAACTCTGCGACCTTTTACTTTAATTTGCGGTTCGATGGTGAATTTTCAGCTTTTTGATCGCTGACAGCAGATAGATCAGTTTTTCTGCTGCTTCTCTTATCATCTGCATCCTTGTGGTGCTACTTCTATTTCCTTCCCATCAGTTTGGTCTTCTCTTTTTTTTTTTTTTTTTTTTCCCCCAGAGAGTACAAACTTCCTTTTTTCGAATGACACTGCAGCCTTCAGGGCAATCCATCATCTCACACTTTGGTTATATAAATTGTTTTTTTGTTGTTTTTATTCTAGAAAAGCATAAATGAGAAGAGACAAAATATCTGTCGTTTGGAGAGAAAAGTGAAATAAAAAACAAACTTAAAAACTTAACTGAATGCAAGGTCAAACTAGTAGTTTTTTGGTAATTGTAATTTAAAAATGTGTCACAAATTAAACATTTAAGTAGTTAAGATGACATTTATATAAATCAGCTACACAGTAAAAAAATGTTAAATGTTCATCCATGTTTATTCTATAAATTACTTGGTACCAGCTTCTCTGTCTGTTACTTCCTGCCTTTCCTGGTTTAAGATGAGTTCATATTGTGACCTGTGTTAGTTGAACACCTGTACTATCTGTTTACACACATCATGGGCTGCGTCATGTGTTCCCAGTTGGTTGATATGTGGGCTGTGAGGGCAAGAAGGACGGGCCGCAGGGCTGTGGAGCTCACCTCCTGCCCCCAAATGCTCAGCGGAGGCTACCACAGAGTGACCGGCCTCCACTACATGTCGTCCTTCTCAGACGCCGAGGACTGCTGCGATGACACCAGTTCTGGCAGCTCGCTCACACTGGACTGGCAGCTTCAGGGAGCTGATGGCTGAGTTTACCCCAGTAGGAGTTAAATGTAATGATTAAAAATGGATGTAATGTCATTAAAGGAAGCTCTTTTTTTTTTTTGAAGTCTGGCATCTTTATTGGCGATATTTAAATATTTTAATTGTTTGAATTAATATTAAAGGTTAGGGTTAGGGTTAGAGCTAAATATTAGCGTGATGGCAAGCAGGCCTTTTAAGGTCAAAGGATTGGAGCTCATCACAAATAATGAAGCAACAAAATCCTGGAGGAAACATGCAATCATAAAAAGGTTTTAACTGCTGTAATAGCAATAAACTATACTTAATTTTCCACTCATACTTCTTTTTGATTTATTTTTAAGAAATTGCTTTCTCTTTCTCATTAAAAAAGCTAATCTATCTAATTAGCTTGATAATTAGTCTTATTAGTTAAAATGTGATATAGTATTTCAAAAGCAGCACTGCTAATATGTGCTAATCAGAGTCGGCTGGGTTAACAAATGGTTTCTTGATACACAGGTATTGGACAGGATTGGTAGAAGCAAAAGAGACATTTACTATTGAGAATTACTAAGACTTAGTGATGGTAATGGTAACATCTGAAGTTCTATGTTTCTAAATGTTCAAGTGAATGGCTTTGGGACCACAGTCCAGGGGTAGGGAGATAAGAATTTCCCCTTTAATCTGTGAGCCCTATGGCAGCTGGGGCGGTAACGTAACCTGTCAGCTTAGTGTGTGAATGTAAAGCGCTTTAAAATCCTACTGTAGGACCTAATAGAGTGCTTTACAAGCACAGACCATTTTACAATTTGCCTTAAATTAGCCTCGTTCAGTTCTTGCTCATGAGACTCCTGTTGGGGGAGTCAATCAGAATCCAGGAAGTTGTCCAAGACCCAAATAGATCCCCTAGATCAGGCATGTCCAACCTCGGTCCTGGAGGGCCGCAGTCCTGCAGGTTTTAGAGGTTTTCCTGCTTCAGCACAG
>JAUZNJ010040586.1:0-10318 GCA_034780135.1 Jordanella pulchra | reverse complement strand
TACGGCTTATATTAGCCGACCCCCCTGAAACCCCCGATACGTCTTACAATCGGGGGTGTCTTACTATCGGGGAAACATGGTAGTATCCCTCAACAAAGATCTGAAACAGCACTTTAGTTTAACTCTTGAAGTGTGCTTAACACTGACATTAAACATGACACAACACCTGTCATATCTTTGTTATGATAACTTCACATTAACAGAACCAAGCATTCAATTACTATAACAACTTGGGATTAACCCATCAGCGCATACATTATAACCCATCATCAATATGTGTAACAAGTTTAATTATAAAACTTTAAAAAGTTATCCTAACCTTCTCTGTCATGAGACCAATTTCAGTAGGAAGTAGGACTAGTTGTAAAGAAGATGTTAAATGGTTTAATAACAGAGTCATTATGACAGTATAATGTTATGTTCACAGACATCTAAATAACTTTATAAAGGTTTATAATGAGACCATATTTATTATATGTTGTGATTCTTTGGTTTGGTTTCTTGTCAAGTCTTACAAATAAATTTTCTACATAGTCAAGACTGCATTAAAAGTGTCATAATTGACAGAATGACAATTATTTGATAACAGCCATAGACATTAATAAAGACTTCTTGGTGTTCATGACAGTGTTATAACGTTATGAAATTCTGGTTATTTCACTACAAGAATTTGATGGGCTGGAATTACTTTAGTTGGTTCTTCAGATACCAATAGGATCTCTCTAGTTGTTTCCCATGTATGCTGAGCTTGGAGCTATTTTTTTACATCCTACAGTCCAAGTGTTTACACACACTTTTAATTATATAAAGAGTAGAAAAAGATATGTACAGAAGTCCCCTCAAACTTAATGCCTCGTATTTTGTAGAGATAAAGCCACAAAGCGTTTAGTTGGCTTATCATGTAAATTGAAAAAATATATATTGCATTATTATGTACTATGTATGTATTGTACTTTGGGGTATAATTTATTCTATGTTAAAATCAAGCTGCGCTGTGAAGGCCACAGAGGTTTGTTGAACATTAGGAAATGGATGACATCATGGAAACAAATATCAAAACAGATCAGGGACGTATAACATAGGGACTAGTTATAAAGCAATGTTCCAAGCTTTGATCCTTAAAATTGGAAGAATATAAGGCGATTCGCTTAAACTTACAGGTATTATTCAAGAATTAGCCAAGAGGCCCATGAGAGCTCTGGAGGAGCTGCAGAGATTCCGATCAGAGAAGCTGTCAGGAGGACACTGATTGAAATTTGCCTTTAATCCCATAGAGATGACACAACAAATATTGAAGAAGGGGTTTTGGTCACAGCAGATAAAATTGAACTTTTTGTCTTTCTGACTCTTAACTTGCAGCCTGAGTTACAACAGGACCATGCTGATGTACAGTAACTCTAGAAGAGTGGTAGAAAGTCAACGGATTAGTTAGAGTTTAGACCTAACCTAATAAAAAGCATCTGACAAAACATTAAAAAAGACCAAGAGTGGAGAGAAAAAATGGAAAAACCTTCATATGCAAGTCCTGTGGAGATATAACCCCAAGGAGTTACTGCTTTAAATTGAGCTAAAAGCAGATATACACTATATCACTCGGATTTTTACTCGTAAAAGTAAAAATAAATCCATACACAGTGTAAAACCCTGTTTAGTGCAATTATTTTGTGCTGGTCCATAAAAATATAGTAAATGCTCAGAGGTTAGTGGTTGCTATGTGACAAAATATATAATAAGAAAAAAAGATGTATAACTATTTATCCAAGGCTCTGGTCGCTCAGCTTCCCAGCTTGAGTTTAGGAGAACTCATATGTTTCTCAACAACCATAAGCTTTACTTCTATGTCTGCTGTTTGACATGCATTGTGTTTCTGCCCTCCTCTTGGTCAACGGGTCAGCTGGCTATCAGATGTAGCGCACTGACCCAAATAACAAATAGGTTAGTTGAGATATACTGATGAAAGAAACACGCGACACAGTGAGACCGACTGAAGATGCAGATGATGAAAATTTGGTTTATCCAGACCGAAGTCGAACACAAAAGTCAAATAGTTATTAGAGTTGCTGAAAATGTTGCTCTGTGCATGACTACCACCTGCTGTCTACCTCCGTCTCCTCCCTGATTCATCCAGGGCTTCTTCTTCTTTCCTCTCTCCCCCATTCCTCACTCTCAGCTTTCTTCTGTCAGCAAATCTCTCTTATAGTCTCCTTTGAAAGAAAATTAAAAACACCTGAACAAAGTGTCTCTTAGCATTGAATGTGGATATTTTCACTTTTTTCTATAACCTTCCTAGGAAACTATGGATTATATATATTAAATATGTAGTTTTACAGTGTCTATAAATCTCAGTGATGCTGACATTTCATTTTTCAACATTTAGTAGATGATTTGGAAGAATTGCTGATGATATCGAGCCTTCTTTGTTGTAATATTGGACAAATATTAGCTATTTAACCTGGTGTTACATGCGCCATGATTAGCTCTTCTCCTCTGTTCTCTTCTTCTCCCCTCTCTTTTCCCTCAATCTGTCTCTGTGTTCAGTATGCAGTGCTGAGAGGGCATCATTACGGAGCCCGTATTTGAGTCATTTTGATTTAAGCAGCCAGACAATGGCCTGTTGATTGAAGCAACCAGAAGGCAGACAATAGGGTTCTATGCCACATAATGCGGCACCATTTTTTCTGAGCTCCCCGCTTTCAGAAAAGGGCCCCGGCTCTCCATTGTGCTCCTCCTGGAGGGAAAAGAACGGTGCTTGGGGAGGAGGAATATTTTCCCGTGGTATGTCATTATTTTGCAAATTTCTATTATCTCATCATGTTGTCTTCATTGTAATTGCAGCTAATTAGGAGGCTAGTTAGGAGCCTGGGCTTTGAGGCTGGCTCGGCTGCTGAAAGGAGCCCACCGATTATGGCCCCGACAAGAGAGGAAGCAGGAGAAAAGAGGAGATTAATGCTGTTACCCAGGAGACACTGGCTTCCATCTGCGGGGAACAATGCAGTTTTGTTTTCTCCGGGATCCTGCTCAGATCAACAGAATGGGCCAGCTCTGCTTCACTCCGTTTGGCGACAATGCCCAATCCTGTCTTACCGGGGCAAAGCAAACCCCCTCCCTACGTCCTCCACACTGCTCACCTACTCCACCCCCACCACTCGTCTCCACCGTCCTCCCTTTACCTTCACCCAGTCCCTCCTCTTCACCATCCTTGCCACCTTCCCTCCGTTCAGCGAGGCCCCAACTAAAAAGCTTAGCCTTCTCAGCACCGGGGACTGAGGGCTCTCACACACCCCTAGTATCAGATGAAAGCAGCGCGATGTGAGGGTAGAGTTCCCAGGTTGTGGGGGGTCGTAACTTTGTCACACACAGAGCTGCAAGGTTTTACTCCCCAATCGCCGCCGAGCTCCAAAGCACTTAATGAAATAATATACTCTGTCGCTTTTACTCTTTCTTCTTCCCCTCGTTCGCTGACTCAAAACACAGACTATTCCCACCCCTGCCAGCTACCTCACAGAGAGAGAGAGAAAGTCTCCAAGCGGGGGCCCCATGGCCCCTAGACACCTTCTTTGGAAACACACGGAGGGAATACAATGAGAGAGGGAGCCTAGTTCGGTACAGTACAAACATACGGAGAACAAGCAGGCATGGAGAAATGAAAGGCCTTTGTCTGGCTTTGTCAGGGGGGGGGAAGGACACTGGGAAAGAGGTAGAACGAGCGCTTAGAGCCAGAAAGACACAGAGAAGGAGGGAGGAAAATCGCATGCTGGATCACATAACTGAGAAGCATTGTGATCCTGAACGAGAGAAAGGTTTCGAAGCAGAGCATCTCTCCATCTGGTCAGCACAAAAAAGTGCAGAGACAGATAGACAAACAGAGCGAGAGATGGAAAGATAGGGAGAGACGCAGCAAGGGAGCAAACAGACAGAATGAGAGAAAGTATTGAGCAAGTGCCAGTGACATCTGCTCCCGTGGGCACAACAATAAAAATCCCTCTCCATCAGCCTCACACTATAGACACTTACACAATGCATCGGCCGCAGAGACACAAATAAATGTACGTGAGTGAGGAAGGATCTGCTAAACATTCACCTACACAAAATTTAAATTAGCACAACCCGTCTTTAACTTGGAGTTGAAGCAGTTAGAGCTTCTCCTGCAGAGGAGCAGGGTGCATTCATTATTCTCATGGTTTAAGTATTAGCTGCACTTTTTCATGGTCTTAAACTGTAAAAAAAAAAAAAAATAAGAACTTAGCATTGTTTTTTTTTTTTACTAATTACTATCATTGTTGTGTTGTTTGTTCGACTGTCGTGAAATTCATTCTAATAGCAACTTCTGTGGGAATCAGGAGTAGAAAAAAGTAGTCAGGTCTTAAGATTTAATTCTTTTAAATATTTCATTTATTTATTTTCTTTATTATTTATTATTAAGAAAAAAAAACATTAAAGGGAAAAGTTATTCTTTAAAAAGTTATAACTGTATAGTTGAGAAGTTGCACCTGTTAATCAAACAGCTTGAAAACAAGCCGACAAGGTAATCTGTGTTTTTGGAGGGACCACTTTATCTTTACCAGGGAAGAAAAATTCTCCTTGCTGCGTTTAATGTGTAGTCAAGTGGAGAGGGCGAAACGCTACTCTCTAATTTTGCATGTCATCTCCCTCCAAATGACTTCAAACACAAGACTGCTGCCAAAGGTTTTCTTCCCTGTTTCTTCCTTTTTTTTCTTGTTTTCCTTTGCTAGTTCCCCCACGTTTCTGTTGTCGCCGTCGATCTGCGCCAGGAAATCGCAGGCATCTAAACAGCGGCGCTCAATGTTATAAAAAAAAAAGAAGGAAAAAAAAAAAAAAAGCACAGACTGGAGTTTTACTTTCAGATGTCTCTCCAATAGCACACATCTGCTACGTGCCGTGCATCTGCTAGGCTCTCCCCGTCTCTGAGTGCTGGGTGCGCTGATTGAACTGAAGATAGAAAACATCCTCATTATCGCCGGCAATGAGCGAGCCGGGCTCCCCAGCAGCCCCTTTAATGCTCTCACTCACTTAAATGCAGCCCAGTGACGGGGATATGCACATGCAGAAACATAAACACTCACATGTTGAGATCAGTGAACTCTACACATAAGCAGGAACACAAACACACATGCCGCCAAACATCACCTTGCTGTCGACAATAGTGTTAACCAGGTTTTGTGTCTTGTGTTATGCAGCCAGCCGCATGGATCAAAGTTATTCTCTCCCCACCAGAAGATTCCTTCTGTCGATGTAGTTTATATATGACAATCTAATCATTGCATCACATTATGGGTTACAGCTAAAAGTCTTAAGTTATTTAATATATACACCTAGAATCAGCTTTTATAAGGATTTTTTGGAACAACTTTTTAAATTACACACAAAAAACACTTTTTTGATGAATTAGGAAGTTGGCTAAACTCACAGTAGACCTGAATGGCATTTATTTCAGGCCTTTATGAATAAATTCTTCAAAGTGATGCATCTTTAAGAAACAAGAGAAATACTTTTTTTTATCAAAGTTCTAGGAAAGAATTTGATGGACAAGTTTGGATTTATTTTAATTTTCCTTTTTAATTGATAAAATCAGAATGAAACATACAGGATTATAGTTATATCAGTTAAATCATATAATATGGAAAAGTGTACTTTTTTACATCAAACCAAAAGCAAAATGTTTATGGTCGTTCTCTGTTTCTTTGTTTTTTTTTCAAAACATACTATTTAAACCTCTTTCACCCATTACTTACTTAAAAAGCGAACAAAAAGGTGTTTTTTTGTCCCCATTCCTATTATATTGTATCTAAGACCAATATGTGGCTGTTATAAGATACTATTATTGTTTCTGCACACTTAATTGGAAGCATTACATTTTAAAATATCCTTAAAATGAATAAATTCAAAGTAGAAACCACTAATTGAACACTAATATCAATATGCAAGGACATAATTTAAAAGCTCTATTACACTTTTTAAAACTTCTTTAACATTTTAACTGTCAATGTGAAGTTTGTTTTATCAATGAAACACTTTTCATGCTCTTCCAATAAAACAGACATTTATTGCCTCCTTTTCCTTTCCACCTTGCTCATGTACATATATTACAAAGGAGCGTTTATCGATTACTCAACCTTGATACCTTGTTCTTTTTCTTCTGTTACACTTAGAGTATTTTTTTTACAACACATGCAACATTGGTAAACATTTGTCATAATAATAAAGTTTGTCAGAATAATCAGATAACTCAACTGATAAAGCTAAACAAAACCATCAATACATCAGTGACATAATTATTTAACAGCCCATACAAATGTACCAACCCTAAAGGCTAATTCAATTTAACCCAAGTTCATGAGATATTGTCCTATTTTGGAAATTCCTCTAAGTCCACATTAAATTCTTGAACCTCATGACCATAAACAAGTTACTCCACATTTCCCTTGCCTTGCTTCCATGATTTATACCTCTGAGTTTAATTCAATTTGAATTATACTTGTTGCCATCTATACTTTTTGTTACTTTTTTTCCTTTTTAATTTCTCTGTTGTTTAAGAAACATATAAGGAAGCAACACAGATGCCAGATAAAAGAAGCTGATGGATCATATGTTATATCTATAGGGCTGTTAAAATGTTTTAACCTCCTTTTTGTCACACTGTCATAGACTAAATTAGCAAAAGTATTTCCTCACCCCTCCAATTTATTAGAATCAGGTGTTCCAATCACTCAAATGGACACAGGTGTATAAAATCAAGCACCAGGGCATGATGACTGCTGTTACAAACATTTGTTTAAGAATCGACTGCTCTCAGGAGCTAAGTGAATTCCAGCATGGAACTGTTATAGGATACTACCAAATCCACTGGTGAAATGTCTCTAACTCCTAAATATTCCACAGTCAACTGTCAGCTGTATCAAGAGAAAATAGAAGTATTTGGGAACAAAAGAAACTTGGCCACAAAGCGGTAGGCCATGTAAACTGATGAGGTAGGGTCAGCGGGGGCTGAACGGCATAGTGAGACGGCAGCTTTCTGCACAGTCAGTCACTACACACCTCCAAAATTCATTTGACCTTCAGATTGACTCAAGAACAGAGAGTTTCATGGAATGGGTTTCCGTTGGTCTAACAGCTTCACCCAAGCCAAACATCCCTGAGTGCTATGCTAAGTGTCGGATTCAGTGGTGTACCAGGAGAATGGTAAAGTTTGGTTATGGTGTGGGGTTGTTTTGCAAGCAAGGTCCATAAAGACATGGATGGCAGAGTCGGGTGTGGATGAACTTGAATGACCTGCATGGAGTCAAGTAGAATAATAGAATACCTAGAATGAATTAGAGCAGAGACTGAGAGCCAGGCCTTTTTTATCCCACATCAGTGTGTAATTTCAAAAATGCACTTCTGGAAACCCCCATAAACACTCTCCTAACCTTGTGGACAGCTTCCCAGAATAGTTGAAGCTGCTCTTGCTGCAAAGGGTGGACCAACGTCACCCCAAAAGATTTGGAATGGGGTGTCATTTAAAGATGGGGTGTAAAGTTAGTTAATGAGAGGAATGGAGCTTTCAGACTGGATGGTCATTATTAATAAATGGCCAAAAGAATTTGATCAGATCATTCAGCCAAAACCAAGAGTGCGCCATAGAAACCAAATGCTTTGGCTGTGGTCACAAAACTAATGACGTTACACCGGGTGATCAGTTAACGTGTGACAAGAGCTAAAGAGGTCCTGTTTTGTTTTCGATTGAGAAATATTAGAATTTTTCCTGCCATCTGCAATGATATGGAGATATGTAGCAATGCCTTGCTGTCAAGAGGTCAGTTAGGCTCTTTGAATTCCCTTAAAAAAGTCTACAAATCTTCATCGTCTGATGAGGCGTTTGGCTTTAAAATATTGGTAAGCTATTGTGGGCCGTGTTTGTCTGCTGGATTGTTTTTGTGATCCGTTGAAATATCCTCACTGGCGAAAATTCATAGGTGTTTTTGTCAGTATCAATATCCTTTTCAGTGTTTATGTCCACCATGTTGGCTAGCCGATCTCCCAGGGTGACATCACTACCACATCCGGCTTCTGTATGGGCTATAAACTGAACCAGCAAAGCAGCATTTTTCTTTTAAAAAATGGCTTGATTTTGAATCATTATTATCTGAATACCTCAAGACTCAAGTATTGATGTCAATTAACGACAGGAGAGCACTTACTTTAAATGTTTCATCCCATCTTTAAGCTCATACGTGTGTGAAGGCAGGTGATAAAGTGTATTCAAGAACATTTAGAAACAGTATATTTATCAAAGACAATCTGAGTACAAACAGAAGTTTTCAAATAAGTTTTTTTATCTGGAATTAATCTAGAAAAAAACTGTACAAACCTTATGACTGGTTGAGTCAGCCTTGAAAGCAACATAACACTTGCGAAATAACTACAAAGGTAGATTTTACATCCCTGTTGAGAATTTTGGATCACACTTTTTAGCTTAAACTGCTTCTTTAGTGTCAGGACAGCATGTACATTCAGAAATTGACTATCTGGTCTTATTACATAACACAAGTTCATTTTAGCTTTAGGTCAAAAGCAAACGGCTGTATATATTTCCTTGATGATTTTCTGGTCAAGAGTAGAATTCATGACACCATCAGCTTTAATATGACGTCTGGGTCCTGGAAATCAGCATTCAGGGATCATTGTTATACTCGGTGCAGATCTTGTAAGCTGAAAGTAAGTAGGTTCACAGAAAAAAAAGTCAATGTGAAAGCAAACTTCTCACGGACTTTAATTTTATTTATGGCTATAAAGACTATACCTTATGGATCGTTTCAGTCGAAAATGTCCTGAGCACAGTTTTAATACCAAGACAATAGCAGACTTTAAATGTTTTCTAAGCAATATCCTTTTTAGCAAGTAAAAGTTAAAATGGCCCAAAGTAGGACCTATCAAATTCCACCAGATTTTAGTTTAACCTTACATCCTTAAATGACAAAGAATAATTCCATTACAGCAGTTAATTTAAAATCTTTTTTAATCTTTAGGCTAATTTGTAAGTGGGATTCAGGATACAGCTAATGGTTGATAATGCTTATTTATCTTGTGGAAAAAAATAAAAACATATTATTGATTTTGGAAGAACTGATCTAGTTTAGAGTTGGACATGGCTCGTTGTCAGGGTTGGGTTAAATAGGTATTTTTTAGTTTTGAGGCTACCCAGGGTCAGCAGGCTGGAAGGTTTGCAGCAGTTTTATAGCATGAATGACCTGATGACAAAGTAATGGGGTGATGTTGTGTAAATGGGACAGGAATTGAACAGAGGAAAAGGGAAAAAAAGCAGTTTGGAGGAAATCTAGAGTACATGAAACCTGAGATGAAATGGAGAGAAAGTAGAGCTAAGTGATGGTTAGAGCTGAGTAGAGAGGGTCGGGGGTTAAGGCTGCAAACTCAAATGTATGTTTAAGCTGATCTGATGGAATTTTAATCAATCAATTAAACAGTGATCTTGGTTTAATAATGTCACATTTCTTCTATAGTTTAAGAATTAATAAAAAAGTTGACCCTTTAAAAATCTGATAATGCAATCTCCCCAAGTGTTTTGTCTGTTTACCTTTACCAAAAAGTCTGTTAAATACTTGGGATTCAAAGAATCCAGTCATTTTTAATACTTGACTCCTATCAAACATGTAATTATATCTCAATTACAAACATGTAATTATATCTCAATTGCTGCTTCAGTTTTAACTATTTTTTTTTCTTTAGTGTATCCCTGAACTTTATTATGACTATTGTTGGCATAAGGGTGTTTGAAAATTGACAGCTAAGAAGATCTGTTTATGTTTATAATTGACACTGAATTAGCTGTATTTCTAAAAGTCTTTAGGAAAGAGTTTTTAAGCCATTTGACAGGCGAGAGGCTTGTTGTAAACAGTAAAATGAAATCATATTACTATGAAGGACTAGTGGAAATTAAATCGCGGACTAATTGTGAATTTTATAGCTATAGAAATATAAAACCTATTGCACTTCAAGTACTTCAAGCATGATGCAGTTACTATTATTAGTTGGTCATTTTGTCGTATAAGAGCAATCAATTTGAATCAATTTGTGGTTTAAGTCCCTTTTTTTGTGTCATTAAGAGAATCAATAAAAAGCAATGAAGGAACGTAGTAATCGTGCTCATAATAATGGATAAACAGCGTTTCTAGCTAACTTATTACTCTAATTATTACTTTTTCAGAATCTACATTTTTAGAAACTATTAGTGTCCCTTCATCCAGGAAATTTAATTATGGATGTCTTTTATGCAATCATAAAGCATATAAAATGGGACAAA
>JAUZNJ010040585.1:0-10318 GCA_034780135.1 Jordanella pulchra | reverse complement strand
AGGGCTCCAGCCCAGGAGACCCACGGCGCGCTCTGCTGGAGAAAAGGTGGCAGACAGACTCCGGATCCCAACAATTTCTTCCTTTGACAGCATCCTGTTTATCTAATCTAAATGGTCCGGCCCATAGATATTCTTTGTAATATTGTCTATTTCAGGCATGTCCAAAGTCGGTCCTCCAGGGCCGCTGTCCTGCAGGTTTTAGAGGTTTCCCTTCTTCAGCACAGCTGATTCTGATGACTGCAGTTCAGCAAAAGCCTGTTAATCAGCTATTAATGGAAATCATCTGTGCTGAAGCAGGAAAACCTCTAAAACCTGCAGGACAGCGGCCCTCGAGGACCGACTTTGGGCATGCCTGGTCTATTTTATTATTCCATCTGAGTTGATGATCACTTCCCCCAAATCCCGACAAGCTGTTGTCTTTGCTGCGCAACTTCCCTTTGTTTTATTTATGTATTAACAGCGCTTCTGTGCTACAAACAGAGAAGTGATGTTAATCACTTTATATGATTGCAGATTTTCTCGTTTGCAGCATTTTTTTGTGCATTTGGTTTTGTGTTTGTGTGCTACTCTTTTTATGTGTATTTGCAGGACTGCGAATTCAATATAGAATCATTTGGACAGTGTTTTCACCCTTAAGTCACTGTACTTTAGTGGCTTACAGTCCTTATGGAAAGAGAAAGTCTGCTGAAAACTTTTGAGTCACCTGCTATCTATATAATGTGTTTGTCTTGATATTCAAGCATTTCTGAGTTTAGCAAAATGCAAGATAAAAAGAGCAAAAACAGTCTAGAGTTCTGCACAGACCGGACTGTTTTTAATTCTGGCTCACTGACCAGAAATGAGCAGGGGAATTTATGGGAGGATTATTTTGTGTAATTATAAAGAAAACCAATAATTCACTGCTTATCTGTAATTTAACAGCTGGGCTCTTATATACACCTGTAAAAGTTCATCAAATCTGTGGAGACGAATTGCTGTAGTCATTTGATGTTTTCCTAGAAATGTATTCTTTGTCTTTTTCTGTGTAGTGTGTGATTGATGGGTTGGCTGCAGCAGAAACCCTCAGATTTTCAGCAAGAAAAAAAAAGGAAAGTTGTTATAAGCACTTTGCATTCATATACTGGAAACTTGTTTCATAAGAGCTAAGCTAATTATAACAACATAAAAGAAAGACTTTCTATCATCATTATTAGTGTGAATGTCTTTGTTTCTAAGACTTCTAATTTATGAGGAATTTAGGAATCCTGGTCAGTAACGTAGTTCATCTGCAAACGTTTTGCCACAAATAGAGAGAAAAATGTGAAACAGTGCCTAACTTTTTTGCCATGGTTTTATTCGGGCCAGTATGTGTGATGTCAAGACTAGACCTAACCTTCTTTATCTTGGTAATTTTTATATAGTTTTCGTGGTCCTATTTATTGCCTTGAGTAGAATCAGGGACGCAAAAAAGGTTTGACTTATAAACAACTGGTATTTTGTCCAAAAATATGTAGAATTTCCTAAATTGGCCAGTATAAACGGTTAAGATTAGGGTCGAAACAATTAATCGGATTAATCGTGATTAATCAATTATTGAAATAATCGTGAACTAATGTAGTAATTAATGTAGCATTATGGTTAACTAGAGTATAGAGACTCTAAAATATGCCTGTATAAAATCATTCTGCATTTAAGACAAAAAACGTTTTTGTCCGTTAATTTGCTCTACATAGAATTCAAGAAATTGAAAAAAAAAATGTGTTTCACCTGGTCTAAATCAGTGAGAAGTATTCTTTAAGGAACATTTTGCTATCTAATTATTAATTGATTAATCAAAAGAAATAATAAGTCTAATTCAGTTTATTTCTATTGTGCCAGTTCACAACACATGCAATCAAATCACACAGTCAGACTGGTTAATAGTTTTCCATCTAAGGAAAACCAGGTGATTGCATCGACTTACTGACTTAACAGCAATTCCTCACGCCAAGCATGCGTGTGGAGACCATGGAGAGGGAAAACTCTGTTTTAACGGGAAGAAACCTCCAGCAGAACCAGGCTGCCGAGGCTGACTGGGGTTCAAGGAGTCGGAAGCAGACAAACAGAAAGAAGGAAAGATATAAAAGATAACTGTTAACTAGCTACAGGCGGCCCTGTCCAGGAAAGACAGCCAGGCAGACGAACTCTGAGCTAGTTTCTATCAGATTAATCAATTAGAAAAATAATCGTTGATTGCAGCTCTTGTGAGGGTGATAAGAACTAAGCACAATCAACCAATGTTTTGGTAAGATAATGTTTTTACATATGCTTAACCACAGTGGCCTCTGTGCACAATCTTTATAAAACTCCACTGCTGAGAAAAGGCATATTTAAGCCTATCTTAAGGTTTTATCCAAAACCTTTGGAAAGGAGAATATAGTTAAGGAAGAGGGGACCAAATAAAAACCTTTTTAGATACCATTAACCACACTGTGCTTGAAGTATAAAGGGTATTCTGAAAACATCCCGCAACACGATACACACAGCAAACTTTGGAAAAAGAAACATCTGGGCTACTTTTAGTATATAGTTCTAACAGGCTTCATAAATTTGAGGGGAATTAATTGAAGGATAGTACTGAGAGACCTGAGCGTGGGTTTTCAGAGTATTTTTTTTCTTGATTAATTTATGCAATCAGCAGCCATGCCTTGAGATGCATTGTCACTCCCTTTTTTTTTATCTGTTGGTGGATTTGTTGATAAATGTCTCTTTTTCATCAAATCAATCAAATTTTATTTGTATAGCACATTTCAGCATCAAGACATTTCAAAGTGCTTTACATAATTAAAATAAAAACAGCATGTGACGCAAACAGTGAGAAAGAGAAATAAAAAGAAAGAAATAAAAAGATACATACATTGAAGACATTCATCTAAACTGAGACTCGTGTTGTGTTTTTTATCATGTAAATGGAGGAAGAAAAAGCAATTTTTGCTTAAAGAATAATCCTCCCAAAAATTGGCAGCTCCGTTAGGGATGTTATCAAAATAGCTTTTTACAATGCATAAAATGGAATTTAGTAAGCCTCTTAGTTTCTGCTTCTTTTAACTATAACCAAATACACGTATTTATTGACTTATTTGTTTTTCTTTGTATGTTTGGATTGGTGATAACATCTTAAGGCCATTTATGTTTAACATCTTCATAGCAAATATATCAACTGACAAAAATGTGACTGTATCCATTTACATCTTGTATTATGTTGTTGAACTCTGGTGTGGCAACACTGGGGTTGTCTCAAATAAGCTAGCTAGCTTACCACTCTGGGCCATCGAGCTTCAAGTCAGAAATCCCTCCTCCCAACCCTCATCATCCCCTTGCTCTTGGATCAAGTGTCAGGCAGGTGTTTTGACAGGGGTGGTCAGGGGGTTGGAGGTTTCCATGCATGGATGCCAGAATAGCTGGTATTGCCCTTTAATCAGTTTCTTACTGAAGCAACAGGAGGGAGAACTTTTTGAAAAGGAATTTGTCCTCAGTTTTAACTGAAATATGCAGATCGGGTGTGCTGATTTTCAGAAACAATTTTTGCTTAGATAAAGCATTTAAAATGAGCTCAAAAACAGCAGATTTCATTTAAGTTTGCTTTAGATTTCCGTTCTCTGCTAACAGAAAATGTGCTAATATCTGCATTTCATCAAAAGAAAAGTTATGTGTAGTTCACTATTGACTTTGAGTTTCTTAAATTCCATGGGAACACTGCCTTTCATACCTTTGATTTTTAGTTAATTTGGAATTTTCTTGTTTAATTACATTTTCTTTACTTTTACTGCGCATGGCTTTGTGTCAGTTGTTTAAAGTCTGTAGTTACATTATCGCATCATATTACAAAACACAATTTCTGTTCAACTAAGAAACTTCTTTTCCTTAACTAGCATCAGGCACAAAAATAAAATTAGATAGCCGGCCACAAGGGCCAGATTAGTTTTCATAACAGTATTGAATTAATGACTTAATCTCTTTATTTCCAATAATGTGAAGATAATGAATGATATTACTCATTTTAAAAGCTGGTAAAGGCTGGGGGGAGAATTTTTTTAATTACTCAGCCAATGTAGTTTCCAAATGATGAACTTCCACTGAAAGCAGCAACAAGAAAAAGGAATCTATAAAATAACAGTAATCACACCTGTTTAAATACTTGCACTGTAGGCACAAGCATTGATGTGTTATATTGGGATGTTTTATGTTGGAGATGAAGAGAAAATGGTATATTGCTGTAGAGAAAAAAGAACATTTTTCAAATTCTTTCACAAGTAAGTACTTTATCTGAAAAGTGTGGTGGGCATTTGTTATTCATTCTCCCTTAGTTAATAGGAGTGCCCATATACAACTTTATCATTTCCGATACGATACCGATATTGCAGCTTTTAGAGTTGACTGATACCGATATTGAACTGATATGATATTAGCACGAACCATTGTGGCTTTTGTTACTTATTTTTTCTGTAGAATATTAGAAAAGGCTTGATCAAGTGATACTAAAGCAGAGAACGAAACAACAAAATGTATGAGAACAATTTGCACATGTAATATTAACCAATGAGTTACAGTAACAGATTTTTCAGCATGAAAACATCTGAGAATTTAGTTGACAGCTGGTATAATCAGATATTAGCTTTTGGCTAAATGGGGACATCCCTTTTAGTTAATATTTTGTCCAAATAAAAGTGCCACTCTGTGTTTGGTAGAGACACTCTATCACTGTCTCTATATTAGTTTTGCTCACATATAGAAAAGCATTTTTGTCATTTTCTTTTCTGTAAAACCTGAAGAGCTTAATATCTTAGATTACATAGAAATATTCATTGAAAATCACATTTTGTTGTGGGTTAATATCAGGAGTAATTGGTTCATTTAGAGACTTTTATGTTTTGATCAAATTGTATTTTTTCATGCAAGCCAAAATGTTCTGCACACCAGAACTCGTTCCTCCCAATTAATGGCTGTTGACAAACTGAAAATAGGACAGAATACCCTTCCATTACTTCTGCACCTGTTGACAGGTATGTTGGTTCACTGTTCATGAGCAAAGTACTTAATTTCTTCTGGGAGTTTGTTTTTTTAGAATTTTTTTTATGGACATCCATTTTGAAAACAATATTTGATTGTAATATTGCAGAATGTTCCCATTGCTGTACTCCCGGGTACTGTTCATTCTTACACAGTTCTCTCCTGATGGATCAGGCAAAACTCTGAGTGACATTTAAAGTTTCGGAAATTGTTTAACAACTGAACCCTGTGTTAAACTCCTCCACAACCTTTTCCTGTCTGCTTTGTTTCGTGGTCTTTATGATGCTGTTTGTATACTGGTGTTCTCCAACAAACCTATAAAACTTCCACAGTACTGATTGCTCAGATTTTATTAAAGTATATGTTAATTAAGACAGAATGCAAAGTAGGCTGTTCTCATAGTTTTTCTGTCAAACATTTTTAAACAGTTAAACAATTATGTGCTAAATTGTGTTGGTCTGTGATGTCAAATCATTAAAAACACAATGAAATACAATAAAATTTGTGCTTTTGATGTAAAAAATGTCAAGCACAATGACAATGAATGTTTATTATATGTGAACCAGTACTTGAAAACAGTCCCATTATAACTCAGAGTTTAGTTCTGATAAGATGCTGCTGGGTGCATGTTTTAAGTCCACCCCTTTGCATTGATTGGGGCTTACTTCCCTCTTTCAGTAAGAGGAAATAAAAGTAATAATATGTGTATTGCTGCTAATTAGATATGACATGACTCAGTCCAGGCCCCTCAGTAAACAAGTCATTCCACAGCGTCTGACAGGAAAAAGTAAACAAGCCCAACTAAAATCCACTCCACTTTTTTTCCTTATTTGTTTTTGCGTTGAACTCCATGCCGGGTTTTGACTGCTTCCCGCCACAAAGAGAGAGAGCAGCTTTAGAAAGCTGGAGGCCTGCATTCTGCAACTATTTGAATTATGCCATTGACGTCAGCACAGTCATAAAGTAGACTGCTGCCCTTCCCCTGAAGTATTCCCCTGCCAGCAGGCCTGTTCAGCTCAGTGCAGATGGATTCAAACACACTCGGCTTCACAGACGGGCCCTTTTGTTTGGCTATATGGGAAGCTTTTAAACACCCCCTCCCCAGATATGAACCTTGCCAAAAAAACACCACCACTACTGTGTCCTCTTTGTGTAGGTGCCCAAAAAGTGTCATTTTGAAAAATCAAATCGCCAACAACAGGAACCTCTGATTTAAAATTGGAACCAATAAAAACCAGGTCATGGTTTGTTCATCATTACTTATAATCCATATACAAATTATGAATTATTTAGATTTCATAATAGTGAGCATTCATCTTGAGCCATGACCCTTTACTTGAATATTTTAGAAAACATTTTTTAAATTGTTACGAATGTCATTTCATCTTGACAGGAAATCTAATTTGGCAAATATAAAATGTACCAGTGCCAAAACTATACAATGAGTCGGACTGTTTATCTGAGAGGGCCTAGTTATAAAAATGTAGGAATATACAGTGTCACATCTGAGGCATATTCATCATAAGGAGGTACCTCTGTTTTCAGTTCCACTTTAAATATTACCTGTGAAAGAGGAACCGTCTCTTTTTTTTTTTTTTGCTCAACCACAGTCTTTGTTAAAGACAGGGAATTATGTAAAAAAAAAAAAATAATGTAAAAAATACAGACATATTTTAGCAACAGCTGGAGTCTGTCACATATTCAGCCCCATCTCAGTTTCCTACTTTTGCATTTGTGGTAGTAATTTCTCTTCATTGATGAAAAAAGTTGGTTAGAAAGAGCGAAAACGAAAAGCATTCAGTTATTCGCAGATTTAGAATGGAAAAGTTAAATTATGTTGCACTTTGGCTGCTTTGAGTAATGTCTTTACAAACAAGTCAAAATGCCAAACTCTATTTGACACAGAAGCAAATCCTCTTGCCTCCCTGTTACTGTATATTGCAAACTTACCTTTTTGGTTAAAATGAATACAACATGATTTAACCTAGATTGTTGGTCAGTTTTCAGTGTTTAAAGCAATGGAAGTCATACAATAAACTACATTTGATTGATAAAACAAATACTTCCTTTTTGTATCTTTTTGGGGGGTGTTTTAAAGGAACGTGTTTTAGATGGCTGAAAAATGATTTATGAATTACTCACCCCTTAACAAGTTTAGGATTTACTCTCTTTGTAAATCTCTTTCCGACCAAGAATTTAATGTATCGGCTGCAGCACGATTGCACATATTTTATGTCTCTTTGACATCTCTTTCAGTATCTTCTCCCATGTAGCTTCTCTCTGAATTCTCCAAACTCATTTTCTCCTTTTGTCAGATTATCAGAAAAACTAGATTTGCAGATTTGATGGTAACCAGTGCTGTGCTAGTTACTTCAAAAAAGGAATTAGTTACAATTACTAGTAACTTCACCCAAAATATTCATAAAATAATTTGGGTATTAGTTGATAACTTAAACCAAAAAGTAATGATTTACTGTTAAAAGTGTAGAGTTTTTTTTTAAATTGACTTACTAATGTCCTCTTAAACTAAGTTTTGTATTGTAGAAAATACACTCAAGCACAAAGTGTTTTTTTTTAGTATTTATTTAAGTCAGGGAACAGTTTTAAATTAATAGAACTTCTCAAATACCTCAAAGTATCATTATGGAAGTCGAGAGCGTCCCTATGTGACCACTGGGAAGAACAAGCACAGAGCTGCTTGCTGAAATTGATTAGCTTAGCTTACTTAGCCTAAGACAGCGGTGGACTTGGAATGCTATTCTGCTAGTGTTTATCCTCACCTACATTATTTTACAGCAATCTGCAGCCAGTTCTCTATCCTCTCCTTTTCTACTCCTCCTCTCATGTTGACTGTCCCTCCTGCTCCAAGCCAAGCAGGGCAGCAGCTCAAACCCAGAAACAGAAAGGAGTGGGAAAGGCAGAGACCCAAGTTAAACACATGAATGGTATTATCTGATTTAAATATCTCAAATTTCCTGAAGGCCAGTCTGCTCCTTATTAATACAGCAAAGCACCATTGAGTTACTCTAACTGAAATATAGTTTTTACACAGAAAGGTTTGAGTATTAGTTACAGCCTTACAGTAACATGTTACTAACTTCAAACTTCATCGCTTGCCACACTAGGTCCCTACGAGCTGCCCACTGCTCCCAAAAGGAAAGATTGAATGCAGAAGACAAATTTCAATTGTTCATTTCCAATGGCCTCTGTGTAACACTTTTACAGTTCCGCGGTCTCCAAAGCACGTTACACTACAGTCCTTAACCAATTCACGCACACATTTATACACTGAGCTACACTGTAGCCACCTATGCCCTGGGGCAGACTGACATAAGTAAGGCTGCCATACAATTGGTGCCACTGGGCCCTCAGATAAAGTTAATTAGCAAAAAACTATTGATTCAAGGATATTAGTTCAACATATCTGACATTGTAAGTTGTTATTATCTAAGTTTTGAACTTAAGCAATAAACTGATACACTGGGCAAAATATTATTTTTGATCATCTGAAGGTTTATATATCAACTAGAAAGAAAGAAAGGCCACTGTTATCCTCTATTGCTGCTTCCATAGCAAAATAAAAGTACTACTAAATAAGAGCACATTATGCAAAAAATACATTTAAAAGTATATAAAAATAAATGACAAAATTGGCAAAAAGATTGTATCTATTTAGTTTCATTTCATTGGGAAATCAATTCATTTAATATATATATATGGATTACACCCCGTAGATAATGAGGTTCTCATCAGGTAACACTGAAAAAGCCTGGTCTCTTAGCTTGTTTCCACATATTTTGTCTGTTTAGCTGTTGAGAAATGAAGTTTAAAATATGTAGACGCTGAGTGGAAGGTAGTAGATATACAGGAGTTCGTGAGAAGAAGACGGTGATGGGAGACAAATGGACAGCTCAAGGACAGGGTTACACTCACCAGGTCCTCCAACTAAAGCTGCTGATTGGTTGGAGAGCCTCACTGACGTCTTTGTTATCATTAAAAGAAAGATGTAAGGAGCTCAAACAGATTTTTTGACCTTAGAACATGATGACCATCCAGATAGCAGCATGCCTGAGGCCTCAGTAAACCACTAGATTGGCTCTGAACAAAATACATCACTATGCCCCTTAGCTTTACATCATAAATGTGTTATTCACTGTCTGTGTGATGAAGTGTGCCTATTGGAGTTTGTATCACTAAATTAATAAAAATGTTTTTTAAGTATTTACTGCAATTAGATAAATAATAATTTCAGATATAAGATCATTTCATGATATTAAGACTTGAATAGGAATATAGACTCTCAGTCTAAAACATTTGAAGATTCCACTAAAGGCTGGAGCTGAGAACTAACTTAAGGTTAAATTATTATCGCCCACATCCAGCTAACTCAGCATTCCATTAAACCATGCACACTACTGTCTATTTTATCTGTTTTCATGTTTAACCATTTCTATTCTGAGTTTGGGGCTTTTTGAAGGTCTTAGGCTTGATTACTACTATTGCTTCAAATAAAGATGCTCAGAACCTACTGCAATACCTTCCACACTATCCATGTCAGTTTGTTTTTTTTTTAGGTATTTCAGTAAAATACAAACAATAAGAATCAGAAATACTTTAATAATCCCAGAGGGAAATTACTTTTGTTACACGCTCCAGATATGCAAACATTTTTATATCTATATATACACAACAAACCAACACAAAAATAATATAAATATATACACATATAACTCTCTCTCTCTCTCTCTCTCTCTCTCTCTCCGTCTCTGTCTCTCTCTGTCTCTCTCTAGTAGTGACCTTCTTTTAATCTAATTTGATACTTTGAGCTGTGTGACATGATGCATAATCTTACTGGAGGTAGCTTTCAGAGTATTAGTATGCTGCTATTATAAGGGGATAGATTTGGTCTTTAAAGATATTCATATTACCACCACCAGCATTAGGCCACCACTAACCTAGATGGTACTTTTAGACAGGGTGCGATTTGCCCTCCCCTTCTCAGGGTTTACTGCATTTATGACTAATCTAGCCAGGCAACCTTTTCCCACCTGTTTTTAGTCCAATTAAAGTTTGTTGGAACCGAGACATTAATTCTTGTTCTTTATTAAATGAGATGGAACTAGTCTGGTTTTAAATCTAAATTAGATTGCTGGATTGTTTATTTGCTAAATCAATATGCTTGTTACCATACTGTCAAGTTTTTTGACCTCTAAAAATCACCTTAGCTTCTGCCCAAACTTGAAAAGGGCTTGCTCCCATCAAGAAATCCAGGACCAACTCTTCTCAGTGT
>JAUZNJ010040584.1:0-34361 GCA_034780135.1 Jordanella pulchra | reverse complement strand
TATCTATCTATCTATCTATCTATCTATCTATCTATCTATCTATCTATCTATCTATCTATCTATCTATCTATCTCATTTAACAGCGGCAAAAAAAAAACACTTTACTTTATGTTCCCACAACAAGCCAAGCTCAGTTAATACCCTTAAATAAGAAGGTGGCACTTATGAAGCGGTCATATTAATTTTAGTACTTCTATCCTTAAGGTATCATTTCTGTATGTTTATTCATAGGTAAGCATCCTTATGTGGCAAGATGTCTTACTCTGATGAGAATCTGATTCTGATGGTCTTGAGCACTGGTCCTTAAAGAGGAAATGAGTCTTAAAGCCCTCCATCCTCAGTGTGTGGTTGAATATTAGCTGAGTCTGTTCAACTCATCAATCATTGTCATCCTTTTTGCTGATCAACAGAGGCGGTCCAAATTTTAGTTACAGTGCAGCATCTTTAGAGCAGGAAAGAGGAGACGAGATAAATCACAAGGACAGGAGAGAAGTTTAAAAAACTACCAAAGTGCTTAGGAAAATAGGTCAAAGCTGCCAAGAGAAAATCAGACCGAGAATCAATATGAAATTTGGATAAGAAAGAAAAACAATGCTGAAAACATCCTCTAGGTTTAAGCATTTAAGATTTTATCGGGATTATGGAGATTAATTGTTTTTAAACGAGACATAATTAATAGAATTGATGGAGTTGAATATATAGACATCCTTAAAGAAAACCAGTCAGAAGCTTTAAAGACCTGAGACTGGGGTGGAGGTTCAACTTCTAGCCAGACAACCATCCGAAACATTCACTCAGAATTACAATAGATAGATTAGATCGGAGCTGATTAATGTTTTAGAACGGCCTAGTTAAAGTCCACAACTAAATCAAACTGAGAATCTGTGCCAAGACATGAAAAGTCATCTTTACATAAGTTCTCCAATTAAACTGATTCAATTTGGGCTATTTTACAAAAAATGTGCAGAATGTCTGTCTGTAAAAGTTTTAAGCTGATGAAGGCAAACCTTAGGAGATCTGTAGGTGGACCTGCAGCAGAAGGTGGTTCTGTGTACTGAGACACAAGTACCACTAGGAAAAAAATCAAGAGGTGCTAAAGCCACATCTCTGATATGCTTAGATTTTTTGTCTGCCTCATAAAATTACAGTAAAAAAAGACTAAAATCAGTTATTTCAATAAGACAACATTGTGTTCTTGATTACATTCTGTTCCTCTCTTTTCTTTTTACCCTTTTTTGAAACACCTTCCCAGTTTTTTATGGGAGGGGGGCTTAAAAATGAGAAAGGGGCTCCTCAGAAAAACAAAGAACATTCCCTTGATTGTTTGACACCCAGTTAGCGTGTCTCACCATCTGATCCGCCAGCAGCAGGACGGTCTTCAGGCTGAACTTGCGGGAGCAGAAGTTAAACAAGTCCTCCAAACTGGGACCCAGCAGCTCCATCACCATAACGTTGTAGTCTCCCTCTGCCCCACACCACTTGATGGAGGGAATTCCCACTGAAGGAAAACAAGAGGGTCAAGAAACAAGAATTGTATTCCTTCTCATTTTATCATTAAATACCCCACCTCCTCCCTGCATCATTTTGTAGAACTTGCTCTCAATATGGAGCTGCGGGTGTTTGGTCTTCACACATTCCAGTTTGATGGCTACCTCCTCTCCTGTAGCAATGTTGGAACCTGATGGGCAAACAATCATGATTACAGTATATAGTGTCTTTCAAAACTATTCACACCCCATGAACAGATTTCTGTTTCTGTAAAACCATCATACAGTTTTATTCAAAGCAGACTCAATTATTGGCTGTAGGGGACAAAACTAAAATATACACAGAGGACTGTTTATTCTACATGTAAAATGCTATGTGTGGAGGAAAGTAAGGAGGAAAGTAACCACTTTATAGGAACCACAACACAGTTTCCATTGTAAAACATGGTTGCTATCATGTAGTTGGGATGCTTTTCTTTAGCAGGGGCAGAGAAGATGGGAAACAGTTGGGAGGATAATTGAGCTAAATCCAGAACAATCTGGTTTAAAAAAAATAAGAACAGGAAATAAAAAGGTTTCCCTCTCCAGATTTCAGCAAAGGATGATTTTACAAAATACAGACTAAAGGAGCTAAATAAAAACACTCAAAACACTTTAAGATTTTCTTTTGTTTCAGAAATTTCACCGAAACTGGTGTTGAATATAGATCCTATAACGTTAAAAGGTTTAGGAATACTTTTGCAGAACACAGTATGTTAAAGGTGATAATAATAAAATCCAGGAAAATATCTAAGAGTGCTGAAAGAAAGCGTGGATTCTTACCAAGATAGATGTCTCCAAATGACCCGCTCCCTATCTTCCTCCCGAGGCGGTATTTGTTCCCCACGCGTAACTCCATTGCTCCTGAGCTCTTCACCTCACTGGAGAGACAACATAAGCATGCGCTACCAATCCATCACTGGTGATCAATAAAGTAAAGAAGAAAAGGTGGTGCAAAGCTGCAGAATAAAAACTCTGCTGTGTCATGAGTCCGACGAGTAAAATAGAGACGAATGACAGAAGAAATGATCAAGGATAAAAAGTGAACATCATGAAAGAAAACAGTGATGTAACTCAGGCTGAATGGGAACAGTGAAGCAGTAGGAGGAAGGAAGTGAATCCACATGGCTTAACTAATTAAAGAAACGCTGGATCTAACAGCTGGGCTGAGAAGATGCAGTAATAAACTCTAGGAACAATTTGAGCAAAGCAGAATGAAGTGACTTATAGAACATCAAATGTTGCGAGGTGCAGAAAGGGAAGCTGGGTCAGCTTCTCACACTCTCTTAAAAGGAGTCTGCTCCTGCATCCAAGTAATAATTATAATGTGCCGGATTATTGGCTAGAACTCGTTGACAAAATTCAAATGAGTCATGTTCTCCTTCAACAAGCTCTATCATTCCAAACAGGCCATGAAACGTGGGCTTAAAGTGAGAAATGACGTGATCTGCACCTGCATACCTACGATTCATATTCGAAATCCAAAATAAATAAATAAATAAATACAAATAAAAAGCCACTAATGTATCTTACCAAAAACCATCAACCCAATCTGCTTTTACAGACATTTGATCCCGCTGCTCCAGAACTACGTGAACCAAAAAACAACGACAACAACAACAAAAAATGCAGTTGCCCCAGATAGCTACGGCGCTGAATGTAACTGCACCATCAGATCCCAGTCCTAACCGCGCCCTGCACCCCTGCACGACTGTTTCGGTTCCGTTTTCCCGACCCGAACCATGCTAACACTATCACACTCATGCACGCCTCCAGACACCTTGACAGGGCAACAAACAGCCCCCAGAACCACACCTCCTTCTCCTCCTCACCGGCTCCGTGGTCGCTCCGTCTCACTCAGGACCATGGACAGCGACGTGCCGACGAGGCTCGGGACGGATCATAACCCTCGGAGATGCGTGACCTGAACCCCTCCACGGAAAGGTGAAAAAAGACCCGAAAGATCCCTCCTCTCTTTCTTTTCTCGCAGAGATAAAATTTTTTGTTTATTTCATTTTCGAGGGAATTATAGAAAAAAACCCTCAAACCCCAAAGGTCCTTGTCTCTCCCCTTCGTGGCTACTCCTCACACCCAGTCCTCTCTCAGTTTACAATATATATGATGTCATCCACAGACAGGCAGAGATGCCCGGATTGTCTTAAAGCAGCCTCTGCAGCTCCTGTGGTGAAAAAGCAACAGTAATGTAACACCTATTTAAAGCTTACGCAATCAGCCCCACATTCATTTTCATTCACCGCGTGAGATCTGTAGGAAAAAGCAGGACCTCGGATGTTTAATCGATCCGTCGGTGTTGTGAAATGCTTCAAATCAAACAAAAACAGACTGAGGGATTATTTTATTTATAATATGAATCTTATTTGCCAGATGGTAAATTACGATTACATCATAATATAAAAAAGACGGTGACCCTATCCAAGCCAACCATGTGTGAAAATGTAACCGCACTGGTAAAACAATAAATTGTATTGCTCCGTTCTGTATTACCACCTACACCTACGATTAAACAGAACCTGTCTGCCAACGTGAAGTAGGCAACAAGGTCCCCCTGAAAAAAACCTAACATCCTATCAGATCTAAAGAGATTCGAGAACAGATGAAAAACATATTTCAGCCTGGAAATATTTGCAGAAGCATTTCTAAAGCTTTGGCGACACAAGGAAAACACAGTGAGAACCATTAACCCCAATTGGGAAAATAAAAAACAACAAAACAAACAAACAAAACAAGGCTTTTTCAGCATTCCTAACTTTTTTTTATTCTTCTAGGAAATTGGTAATCATCCAATTCGTAGAGGTGAAACCAATCTTAACCACCGATCTTGTCTGACGGATTAAAATGTTTTCTTTATGCATCGCTTAAAAAAAAATAAAAATATATAAAGCTGCTCCAGAGTTTGCCATTTTCGAAATTCTAAGTAAAATTGGATAGTAAACTTGTAAGTTCGGTGGAGAATACGATTCTGAAAATTAAAGCGACAAAAAAAAATCAATATAGTTGTTGCAATAGGAAAAAATCTGTCTTAAGAAATTTTACAGAAGGTTGTCAAGATATCTTTTAAACTGAACACAGGGGCTCCTCAAGGCTGCGTACTCGGCCCTTTGTTATTCATTTAGTTGATGTTAAATGTCTCTGGTTAAACATTTAGGAAGATTGATCCTCATTTAACAATTCAGAAACTCTCCATTAAACCAGAAACAACCCGAAGGAACATTTTTTTTCCATGGGCTGCTGGGTGCCACAGAAAACTCACCTGGAAGCTACAGTATATGTTGTTTCTGAATAAAGCAGACAAATATAACATGAAGTATATGAACATTATTTTTCTAATTTAAAACTTCCAACAGGCTGCACAGTGGAGCCCTTGGTTATCTTTCATCTTGCAGCAAGAAGATCCTGACTTCTTTTTCCACAGAGTTTGCATGTTCCACTCATGCCTGCATGGTTTCCTCCAATACTCCAAAAACATAACTGGTTAATTGGTCGCTCCAAGTCATACTTGGGTATGAATCGATGTATGTGTGTCTCACCCAGTGATCCTGGAGATTTGTCCTTTTCTTTGGTCCGTTTTTGCACTTTCTGCATCAGGAGTCAACATTTCATTTGATTGTGGTCTCTGAATGACGAGTACAGGTTCAAGATAACTCAATAAAAAACATGCAAGTCAATCATGTAAATAAATAGCAGATAGCAATAATAGCAGATTTACGAGAAGCCATCAAATTTACGAGTTCAAATTACAGATTTAAGTAAATTTGTGATTCTTGTTTATGATTTCTTAAAAATTTGTACTTTTATTCATGCAAATTTATAACTTCTAAACTTATATTCTGCAGTTTAAGATCTGATGTCACATCTATATATGAGCTAAAATAAATCCTAAACTTATTTACAATAAAAATAATTTATAAACTAAGACAGACACTTGGGAAAACTTCAGAAGCAATAAAACTCTAAATAAACTCCTACTAAGGATAAATTGTTAATCCCAAACTCATCCAATAGTCGAATCAACATTACTACTTTATATTATATATATCCATTATATTAAAAATGATTAAAAAAGGCCAAGCTCTCTCTGAGCTGAAATCAAGTTAAAAGCACAAAAATCAAAAGAGCAGACTTTAACTCAACCTTTATTTTGTTCTTTTCTGCTTTAAATTAACTTCCTCAACTTTTTGTAACATATGAAATAAATGAAAACATCCTGAACAGGAGTGATGATAAAGACTGACTTAATTTAAACGGATACATAACAAAAAACACAGTAAAACATAACAGGTAATGTCTTTAACGTGTCTGTTAAACACTGTTCCAGCTCAGCTTGGTATGGTAGGACATGGCATCTTTACACAAATGCCTTCAGTTTCTTGCTTTGTCTTACAAACAAAGCATTACTCTTATTGCATTTGACAGAAAAAAATACAAACAGGAACAAATTGCTGCTTAAAAAAACCCAAAACAAAACATCTGACATATGCAATAGTGCCAGATTTTTTTTTTTTTTTTTTAAGTCAGACCGTCAAGCACGCAAACATTTGCACACATCCAATCGCTGCTTTTCTCTCCAAAGCTGTCAGAAGGGTATCTATTCACTTCCCTGACTGAAACCAGTAAGTGTTCAAAAGTTAGCATACACGCAAAAGGAAAACATTTAAAAGTGGGAGCAAAAAAAAAAAAAGGAAACACAGACACACCCGACATCATCTTCACATACTCCTGCTTTCAGCCAATGAATGTTGACACTCTTCATGCACACACACACAGGCAGGCAGGAGGGCAGCTTTACAGCATGTAAATAAGTGATCCAAGTTATGATTACATCAAATCCATTTCTTGAATAAAGAAAAAAAAATATTAAAAATACAATAGCGAGGTCAGTGTTTGAAGGGCAAGAAGGACATCTTGGTACTTCCACAAAGTTTCACGTATTTTGTTTCTTTTAAAACATAAAAATATGATAAACAACCAACATACACTGACAGAGAGAGAGAGAGAGAGAGAGAGATAGATACAACTGTACTTGTCAAATATATAAGCAGAGTAAATGATGAGAGGGTGCAATGGTGCGGACATGGCAGGTGGGCGGCCGCTGGGTTCTCAGCCAAGGCCACAGCTGTTGCAACATTTATGCGTCCAGTAAGGTCCTCAGTTGTTGTGTTATAGCACAGTAAAAAAAACAAACAAAAAAAAAAAAACAAGGAGGGATTTGTAGAGGATGAGTCAACAACAAACCCAGAGAAATATAGTGCAAGTTTGGCTAATGATGCTTGTGTTTTTACCCTGGGTCCCTCTAATGGCGTATTTCCAACCACATCGATGTGTCCGTACCTACAGACAAACATATCATTTCTGCATCTGTTACCGCTCATCTTTTTGATTCAGTAGTGTGGTGCTGTCCCAGATTCTTTACAAGCTCCCATCCTCATCTCCAAATCCATCTAACTTTCAAGCCCCCCCCCCAAAAAAAAACAAATGCACCCTGGAGCACAGGATTATGCCAGCCAGGTCTACGACGGCTCAGTCTGCAAGTCTGACTTTTGAGATCTGACCAAGAAATCGTGATACAAAAGAAAGGAAGTGGCACACTAAACAGCAATGGCTAAACTGGCTGACATGTACGACTCTGGCTGAGCCTCTACAGTGCATGCCTGAGTGATCGGGTCTCTGGATGCTGATGGTGAGATTTGGAGTACAAAGTCCTACAAAGTTAATGGTTTCACCTTCTTCCCCATTTCAAGTTTTCCTGTTGTCTTCATTTTAAATTCAAGCAGTCTCTGTGTGCATGTGGGCTGTGTGTAGTAAGTGTCTCTGGATGACCAGTGTAGCTTCCCGTCTTCTAAGTAAATGCAAAGTGAAACTCGGGTTGAAAACGTGCGTCAGTTGTTTTGTCAGATGGAGTCGGCGCCCCCGCCCAGCAGGTCCCCCGGCAGCAGAGCCGCAGGGCTGCCCATCTGGTGACGATCCTCAAGTGCTGGAGAGGCCCAGAGACTGCCGCCGCCACTGGGGTAACCTGCCCCACTCATTCCCCCGATCCCACCCCAGAGACCCTGCCGGCCCGCCTCCGCGGCTCCAGCTCCTCCCACCCCGGATCCGTTGGTACTCCACTGCGTGAAGATGCCGAGCCCGGGCCCCTGTGCGGCAGATGGGTCTGATGAGCTGCCTGTACTGTCCAGACTTTGCCACCCTGAGCTGGAAGACGTAGCTACTCCAGCCGGGGAGGCGGCGCCTTCTACTCCTCCCCCACCGGCGCCTCCGGCTCCACCCCTATCGCAGCTTCCTCCATTGCTGCCGGCCCCAACCGCAGAGGCTGCTGTGGGCCCCAAGCCTGCAGAGGCAGCAGAGGTTCCTTCGCTTCCAGCTGCTCCAGCCTGGGAATGTGCAATATAACGACCGACCTCCTCCTCACTCACAAACTCCGCCAAGATGGTGGTGTTACCAAGAACACACCTGCAAAAGCAAAACAGATCATCACTGTTACACCAGTAAACTCAGAGCTTACAAGAGGTTTAATAGCTGCTCAACTCTCCCAAAGAATGATACGTTTTAATTAGATTCTACAGGATTGATCAGACTTTTCTTAGTGAGCCTCCTTTTAGCTTCAAATCTTTTTTAAGTTGAACAAAGAAAAGTAAAGTGCAGTAAACCAGGAAAACAAAAAAAAAACAAAAACACGAAACACAAAAACACTTAAAAGTGTAATTATATTGAACTTTTCATTTTTGTGTGTTATAGGATACAAGATTGCCTTTAATGAATTTATTCTTAAATAATCAGTAGCAGAACACAGCAAACATGGAAAGTGATGAGCTTTAAAATGTGAAGAGCAGAAACTATTGCTGCTCTTCACACTGAACGCATCTCAGGAATTTAAACGGTGGTGGCAACATCATGCAACGGAGAAACAACTGAAGAACTGAGCAATTTAAAAGGTAAAGTGATCTAAAAATGTCAGCTCAAGCTGTTTTTTTCTTGCTGTTTTTATGCAACATTTTAATGAAATTTCCATAATGACTAAATCTAACATTTTTCTGAATTGAAATATTTTTATAGGTTGTAAACTGAATGTTTATTCAAAGTCATTTTCTACAAATTAATTTTTCCATTGTTTATTTTAGAAAATAAATATAATAGATGGGCTCTACTTTAAGTCCTGTCATAAAAAGACAGACGTAGATGTTTACACAAGAACGGGGAGAAAAAATAAAAAAATCTGTACTTTATTCAAATGAAGTCATGAATCATCATGAAGGATCAGAGCTTCTGATCCACAGTTTTTATTTTTCCTGATTTAAAAACAAGTTTAGACGTGAATGTATTTAGTGTCCAAATTAGACCCAGTTTAAGAACAGAAGGTTGTAAGATGGTGTAGAAGTTGGAGTCACCGAAAAACCGTCGTTAACTTTTGATATAGATGGAAAACTCAAACATTTTTCCATTTGAGTTAATCCAGACCAGGAAAATAACTACATTTCTATACATTTCCATATTTTCAACACGGCATAAGAAATCTTTAAAATGAGAAGCTAGAATCTGAACTTGTTAATTGCATTTCCGGATGCCACTGAGCTACTCCAACTTTAAGTAGACATGCTGGTAAAGACAGATTGCCTGAAAGTGCTGTAAAAACCTTTTTAGGAAACCTTTCATCGTCTTTCCTTTGAAACCATATTCGTGCATCCCTTCATGTTGGTCTAAATTCCAGTAATATAAACCAAAGGTTTTAGTTGGAACTAAAAACTTCAAGTAAAGAAAGATGAAGATCGTGATTACATGTGGAGTGCACTCTGGGCCTTGGCTGCCTCCTGTTTGGAGCTGTAGCGAATCAGAGCCGTGCCTTGGGTCAGGCCGAGGTGAAAGGTCAGCAGGGGTCCGTGCTGCATGCAGATGGTCCTCAGAGTGGAACCGTCGATCTGCAGACGTACAAAAGGACGTATCACAGTGCATCCAGGTTTGGATACCAGCTCAGAGGTTTTTCTGTAGGTGCCTCAGGGTTAATGTCACTGTACCTGGGGTGTGAGGTTGCTGAGCACCAACCAGCAGCTTTCCCGAGAGCTTCCGTCACTCCAGGCTGAGCCTGCAGAGAGAAAACAAGCCACCGATTGTTTGATTGGCTACATAAATAATTTTAATACGTGTAAATGTAACAGTAAGTCGACCTCGTCTTTCTAGCGTCACATCAGGAAGAACCTGAACAAGAAAAACAAAAAAACAAAGCCAGGAACCCAAACATCATGTAGGGTAGTTTTACCAGTGTTGCTCGAGCCGCTTCCCCACCCTCTCCCAGCCAAGCGAGGAGCTCCTCCTGACCAAGGGGAGGGGGGGGCCTGCTTCTGACTGGCGAGGCCGGGAGGTGGACGGGATAACTGGGCCTGGCTGCTGCCACGGCTGGCTTTCCAAGACTTGTGTCCTGGAGGTTCTGGGGGCCAGCTGGTCTTGTAGTCTGTGTACTTTGCTGCAGGGAAAACAAGAGAGACGGTGAGGTACAAATTAACAGCAAAATCCTTAAAACACCCAATACACAAGAGACTAAAGGCTGGTTCATATGGTGAGATATTACCCTGTCAAGAGATTTTCAAACCTTAAAGAGATCACACACATAAATATAATTAAAAAGAATTGGAAGAAAGATATTGAGGACAGAACAGCTTTATTCTTTGGTCACATCAGGTAAAGCTCGTACCCAGAAAAGAATAATAAGAAAGTTCTTTATATTTGCCCATTTTTAAACTCTACATCTTAATGGGCAAATTCATTTAAGCATGAGCACATAATGGCTACTTTCTAAGCATGAAACAAGGCTGCAAGAATACTGGACTGAACACACACAAAAAAAAGGATGTTTTGCTCTGGTGAACAGATCATGCAAAAATGTTCCTGCATTTAGTACTTAAGGTGCGTCATATGCTTGCTATCCTGGTATCAGGCCGGCTACTGAAAGAGACTTTCTTTTCTGCACAGAAAACTTTAGAGCAAGGCTTAAAAACCAGCGAGTAAACACCAGAGTTAATCAAATAAACGGCGACACAGCAACAAGTTCATTTGACCTGTGAGGTATTTTTGGAGCTCGAGGTAAACACTTCTAAAATTGCTGTTGTGCAAACTCTGTAAGGTGTGATATTTTTTTAATCCTTACTGTGTCTTTGTTTCATCCGATTTAAAAATCTAACTGTTTTGGCAGAAATCAGCCGGATTATTTCACCGTGTGAATCCCCTCTCCTTCACTAAAGTTGTGATTTTTTTAGTGGCTCATGGATGCAAAAGGGTTTTGAAAATAACAGAAGGGAAGACATAAACGAAAATCCTAAAGAAATGTGATCAACTTTTTTCCATTACCTGAGTTGTGTGCATTGTTAAGGATGTCTGAGGCACTGTAGGGCCAGGCACCAGGTGAAGGCAGCAAGGTGTTCAGGGGAGGGGTGGAATCTGCAGAAAAGATGCAACCAGTTACAAAAACATGACTGCAAACGGACCCTAAATCAAATGCAGGTAACATTTCAATAAAAACAGAAGGAATCGTAAACATCTAGACACCACAGTATTCAGACTTCTACCGGTATTGTCTTGTAACAACTGGTGCTCTGTGTCGTTGAGACCGGGGGAAACTGCATTTCCCATCATGCTCCCTGGTGTCATGTATGGATCAGACTCTGGATCAACACGATCGATTCCTTTCCATGGAACCCCAGGCTGGAACTCTAGAGCAGGAACAAACGAACGCATCACGTTGCAACCAGGAAGATAGGAAGTCCATTTATAGAAAGCTTTTTGGTTTCTATCCTGCTTAAACCTTGTGTAATCACTAACCAGGAGGCCAGCTCGGTGTGTTGGTAGGTTTAGCACCCATCTTGTTGCCAGGGGTGCGATGCCAGTTGTCAGTCGGTCCATCTCCAACCATTATGTCAAACTGGGAGTAAGGGGAGCTCCCTGGCATCTTTATCGGGGTGACAGGACCTGACCGGCAGAGGATAAATACCAGATGGTTCACAGACCGCTTTACATTGAAAATACGAATATTCTGTGTAACATTAAGAACATATTATAAACAAACTAACATATTTCTGGAAGAAAAATTAAGGCAACTTTTTTTTTGTTTCAAATAAAAATCTGAAAAGTGTGGTGTGCATTTTTAATCAGCCCTTCCCTATATACTGTAATTAAAGATGCGAATCTTTCCATTTTCTAGCAACCTTGCAGGAAGAAACAATAATTAGCTCTTGGTTAGGAGGGGGTAATTCGAGGGAAATCAAGCTGAGGCGAGTTTTTCCACAACAGCAATTAAAAAAGCTTTATATGATGAAAACAGCAGGGCAATAATAATGGGAAGACTAAATGAGTTTTAACCCTAGATTTGACCCTTTTGGACACGTCAAAGTTCTTCTTCTGTGAATAATACCTGCTGAATGTAAACAAAAATCATAACTGGATCAGTTTGTTGAATTTATGACCACATATTGTCAACATGTGTGACTGATTTGAATCAGACGTCACCTTTGATTCACATGAAATGGCTTTTAATAATTAATTGGCTGTTAACCATGAAAACAGTAAGAGTTTTTTTTATTTTTTTTTTCTCCTTTTGACTAAACACATTGGTAACGCTGGGCGATAAGCCCTCAAATCAATATCATGATAAATTGGACAGTTTTACATCTATAACCATAAATCCTCATTTATTCTCTTAACAAATCAAACCACATATTACTTTCAATGAAATATAAAAGTCTTGGAACCACTTAAGTTTAAACATTCAGCAATGTCTTACTGAACAAGAGAAGAATGTTTCTTCTTATTAACATTTTGTTCAGAAGTAATGGATCCTTTGCACATCGTTAAACAACAGCTGATTGTGCTGTACATGGTTGGATGTGTTACTTTGGGTCCCGACTGTCCTTTTTTTGCTTCACATCTGTGGCGTATTTTTTGTACCACGACCTGAGCGTACAGTTACCAGTCTGAGCGAATGAGTGAAAACGATGCTAATCCTTTAAACTCACACAAACTCGCTGAAAAACTGCCAGCTGCCTGTTATGTTTTTTTTTTTTTTTAATTAGATGATGTAGAGTTTATACCTATATCAAAACAACTTACAGCCAATTTGTGTGATTGGTTCTAATGGGTGACTGGATAGGCGTCAGAAATCCCAAACTGAGAATCCCTAGTTAACTACAAACAGCAATAAAAGCCTCATGACTCTTACCATTTTTGTGGTACAAGTTGTCAGATGAGGAAGTATCAGGGGAGCAGTTTCCCTCCATCATCCATTTAAAACGGGACTGCTGAGCCCCTAGGTCCTTAATGCCTCCGGGCCCCCCCACCATGGAGCCTCCATGTTCCAGACCTGGGAGGTTCACAGCAGAACCAAAGCCTGCTCACATCGAGACAGAGAACAGGCAATAAAATAAAAAACAATATATCCATACCTGTAAATATCCATTAATCTATATATAATTTATCTGTACATTCAAAGAGGATGCAGCTACGATTCATATAAAGAAACACCTATACTATAAAAAAAAACACAACAACATTCAATTTAACTTGAGATTAATAAAGTTATTGTGAACTAAACTGAAATAAAACTCATACAGTTGTTATTTTTTCAGGGATTCAAATGTTTACAAAAATCAAACACAGAGCAAAGATAGTTTTATTGGCAGAGTTTCTTATGCCTAATGTTGGTGAAATGGTGCTAACTAGCTACATACAGATGAACCATAGTGTAAAAAGGAATAACTGTAAAAGACAATTGCTGAAATGAACAGAAAAAAACTTCACAGGTTCTGACAATAAAAAGCTCATCAGCAACTTGAGGTGAAATGAATATTTCTTTATGGACAAAAAGCTTATTAACAGGTTAAAAAAGCTTTTCTGTTTTCATTTACAATTACTCATTAATATATTCAATTGAACAATTCTTTTTTTAATGAGTAGATTTACAGGAAAACCATCAGTATTTTCCAGAGCTAATAAAAATATGAAGAAGAGTTCAGGTCGTTTTAAACAAATGATGTCATAGTCAACTACCTGCTTCATTAAACTGTGACTGACCAGAGTACGATCCGAACGCTTTCTGCTGCAGCTCGGCCACTGATCCAGCCAGGCCTGGATGAGGCAGCGGTTCAGTTCCAGGAAGCTTTGGACCCATTCCGCCGTGGTGGGAGGGGGAGAGCTTGGGGCCGCTGCCTAAGCCTCCGATCTGCTGGTGCTGCCTCTGCTGCTGCAGGACCGCCATGATCCTGGCCAGCTGATACAGCAAAGAAAACAAAGGAATGAGTGGAAAGAAGAAAAGCATCCAAAGCCCCGTCAAAAGGCACTCAGAAGCCAGGAACAAGACGCTTCTTTGCTGTGTTGGATGGGGCGCGGCGTGTGGTAAATATTGTTTAGAACCATATTTTGATTCGACTACAACTCAAAGTTCTTTGCGGTTTATCTCCACCAGCATCGACAGGATGGACTGAAACTTTCTGCTAATCCTTAAAGTAGCTGAAGTTAACTCCAATTTGCTGGAGGCAATGAGAACAAGTCTGCCTTATATTGTCAGCTGGATATAACAAATGTGAAAAGGAGCAAGGGGCGTGAATACTTTTGCAAGCTGTACAGAAAGGCTAGCAAGAAAGTATGAAATAGCGGCTGATCGACATTATTAACAAGAAACCCACTGATCTATTTGTCATTTATTCTCGTGTTGGATGTGTTTCTTTGGGTCCCGAAAGTTTTCAGACAAACTTTGTATTTTGTGTTCCTTTGATCAACATCTATGTGGGAAGTTTTGTGCCACTGACGCTATTTCTTTTACCATCATGTGAAAATTGTCGGCGGTTATCGTAGTGAATGACTGTAACGGTAAACATGCGGTTCATCAGCCAGGCCTACTTTCTAACTTTAATGAGCAGAAACATCATCGAACATGGCTGGGCAGAGCTGCTTAAAGAGGTCATTAATGAGGCTGTCGTAGGTGCGTAGGAGTACCTGTTGAGGATCAGTCTGTTGCCGCACATTTGGTGTGAACTTCCTCTGGTTTTGCAGGATCTGCTGTTGCTGTGGTGGCTGCTGCTGCTGCTGCTGCTGCAATAAGAGCTGACAAGCCTGAGAGGGAAGAAAAAAAACACATGGAAGAAAATGAAAGCACATAAAAAAGCAAATGTTATAAGTTTTAGATCTTTCCTAAAAAACTCAACAGGTAATTATAAAATCTAGGCAGGATATTTGTTTTTTCCTCTTGTTCTTCCTACAAATGTAAAAAAAAAAAAATCCTTAACTTTCTACTTTAGAAAACCACAAAACATTAAACTACTCGACTTTAAACATTTGGTTTTCATCCTAATATTTCCTTCAATTAAAAGGTGCTGCTGCTGATTAAATTTATTATTTCTCCAATATTTAAAAAAAAAAAAAAGAATCTTGTCAGAGTTTTTAGATGCACTAAAATCTATCCTACTTCTAGGCTGTAATCTGCTCTCAAGTGTTGCTGCTTCTCACCAGCTGCAACTGGATCTGAGGAGGGTAAATGCTGCTGAGCATGGCGATATGCTGAGGGGATAGCTGGGGAGCGAAGACTCCTCCCCCAACTCCTGCTACCCCTCCCATGCCACCAACACCTCCCACACTCCCACTGGGAGGAGGCATCGGCTTCAGCATGGACCCTGGCACCTAGAGACAAGCAGGAAGACAATCAGTTAACGCATGTAAGCTGTAACCAATGGCAACTGCTTGAAGACGTTACATCCAGTAAATGAACGTCACTTTTTTTATTATCCATTTCGACAATGTGGGGAAAAAAAAGATTTAAAGGGTGTGAAAGTCAGAAAAAAACTCAAATCAGATTTCTATGTCAAGCACAACACACTGATCTACTGTGGAAAAAGCAAAAGTTTTACACTCATTTCTTAGAGATCAGGTTCAAAGTCAGATTGTTTACAAGCCGTCTGCTCCTCCAACACAACCACTATCAACACATTCAACCCTTCAATTACACATGTGCAAAGTCACATGACTTTTTAGCATAACAACATATTGTCCATCGGGACTCTACAGTGCTGAAAACACAGATGAGCTTTACCCAAAAAAATCTCTACAGAAAATCAAGATTAAACGTTACTGATGTGTAAAACACATTTCATCAGTTTCTCAGGGGAAAATAAGGAAAATTCTTGTTTAAACATGTTAAATATCGCCCAGAAATCAAGTGCTGGTAGAATAACGAAAAGGCATAAACATCAAAACTCTAAATACAAATATAAAGAGGTGTATGCAAGCAACAGCCAAAGGATTGTGGTCTAACATTGCTTAGACATACAGTCACACTATCCAATGCTTTGCTTCATGTGTAAGACATGAAGTCTGCTCTGCTGAATGAAAACCATGGAGCAGTGAGGCGAAGCTCTGATCTAATGAGGAATCAATCCAACGTGCGGAAAGAACGAGCGATAACATCGGCCATTATGGTTTGATGGGTCAACAATGAAAGAAGTTCTCAGCTTATTGGACTGTTGACAGGAGCCAACAGAAATGGAAAAAGGGAGGTTGAGTTAGTGTTAGCTTCCTTTGTTGCATCTTTATCTCCATCCGAGAGATTAAAGCCGGCCTACCTGAGGTGACAGGAACTGATGAGGCACTTGTGCTCGCATCCCTGGGGACTGGTTCATTTGGGGGACACTTGGTTGATGCCTTGACTGGGACATTCCTCCAGTATTGCCAAAGATACTGTGACCCCCCTGCGATCAGAAGAAGTGATGTCAGGAAACCTACCTCTCCACAGAAAATGGAACGGAACATTAATGGATGAAAGAGGTTAATGAATACGTTTACAACAATACAAGTCAAAGGTTAAAAAAAGACAACAGGACGGAAACAAGAGGAGTGGGAATCTTACTTGTCTAAAGGGGACAGAGTGGTTGAAGAGGGTATGGGGCTTGTAGGCAGTGGGTGGTGAGTACAGAGAGTAAGGAGCCTCATCCCCAAGGCACCCATCCTGACTGATCAAATGCAAGGCCTGTCACAGTGACAGCCATAGGAAGCCCAATTGGGGAAGCAGTGAAAGGTGCAAACGAAGGAGGCAGATAAAAAGTAGGAAGAAGAGAACAAAAATCGCAAGAGGGAACATTAACTACACAAAGACAACAAACAGACAGAAAGTAGATCTGAGTCATTACCTTGTCATAGTACGAGCCTGCATCCATTTGTGCTGGGTCTTTGGACGCAGGAGGACGATAAATCCCTCCTCCACTTGGACCCCCTCCTCTTCCTCCTTTTCTCATGTCTCCATTGTAGTCATTCAGTCCTATGCCTCGTTTCTCTGCTTCCATTTTCTTCTCCTGAATAGAACCTGGAGGCAGTTCAATGTTTGGGCCACTGGGCTCATCGTTCTGTCCGACAGAGGAGGCAATAAATGAGATTATAATCACACATAAAACCATTACAGTGGCTCATTGAAACATTTATACATGTCAAACTATGACATCTTCTACTTTAAAAACAAGACTAAATTGTATTTCATTAGTTTTAACAAATATAAGAAACACCTGAAAACTGTTGCATGAAATACCATGATACCTCCCAAATAGAAGCAAAATACCAGATGGGTCAGGAAGAAAATGGTGATGCTTAAAGCAGCGTTGGGTTCTATAAAAATATCCCAGAGCTCCATCATGTTAACATGGAGAGAATGGATCAACTGCAGACCTACAAGGACAGGGAGGTCCACCTGAACCAACAGACTGGACAGAGAGAGCCAAGAGAACCTGAGACTAAACGTACACCCAGATACTATGGATGGTTTAGGTCAAAGCAGTTTCAGATCTTGGAACGGCCTAGTCAAAGCCCAGGTTTAAATATGAATCTGGTAGAGAAATAAACTAAACGATGGTTTACAGTAGTGGTTCAGAGAGGGGATGAAAACACTGTCGAGCAACACTTTAAAGAGTTTTTATGAGTAAAAAGCTTAAAAAAAAAAAAATTATATATACATACATACATACATACATACTGTGTATATAAAATTCCTTTTTATTTCATAGTTAAGTAGGACTGCATGAAACTTTGTGTAAAGTCCTGATAAAGTACATTAGAATTTGGGATGATGATGGTGAACTGTTGCTCTGCTTCAAAATTTAGCCATACCAGAATTCCCATGTTGGAGAACTGTCTGTTGATGGGACTCATCCACGAATCCCCTCCAGCCTTTAGAGGACCCTGATAAAACAGCAACAGTTAAGATAAAGACTGGTTTACCAAAAAAACATGAAAAATAAATTGATACATTCCCTATGATATATAGACAGTGTTATATGTTTCTTCTAAAACGCCTAAACTTTCATTTTTAAAAGAAATTTTTAAGTTTTCCAGCATACCTTGCTGCTGGTCTTTTTCACAGGGTTACTCTGAGCCCAGCCTCCATTGCTTCCTTGCCCCCAAGATGAGCCACTTCCTTGGGAACCTGTGCTGTTCCACATACTGCTGCCTTCTTCTTCATCCTCCCAGCTGGAGTGACGTGAAGCTGCCATCGAACTCTCCTTGTCTCCCCAGCCATCTTGCATAGACTTTGATCCTTTAGTGCAGGATCAAAAATCCAAGTTAGAACAAGTTCTAACTTAAGCATAACACATAAAAACTCTACAGGCGGTCTCCTTCAACTAATTAGCTGTTTTCAAATGCTTCTTAAAAACGTGTCACTTTCTAACCAGATCTGATTGAGTTTGAAGCGTTTCCCCAGGATGCCGTCTTCCCTCCAGTATCATCAGGATCGCCCCAGCCAGTGGGAGCGTCACTGGGTTTCCCCCATGCTGCTGTACCGTTGTCAACTGAAGGACTAGCTGGAGAAGTGCTGCCCCAGCCTGAAGGTTCTGCAGGAAAACATGAATGATGTCAAAATTGATACAAAAGACAAGAATCTACTAGGAGACATGCAGGACATTTGTAAAAAAAAAAAAAATCTAAATAATCCAACCTTTATTCCAGTCAGTGAACACACCACAGATACGCAAAACAATTTTTGGTGCCAAGGCTCAAATAGGCTTTTATGAAGCGGTATAGTTTTATATTCTTACAAAAGCCTTTCAGTGCTTTATTAGATTGTTAATAAGAGAGCAAGATGTTCAGAACCTAACAGGAAGGTTGAACTAATTAAAGCAAAGCTGGCTTGATTGGCTTTTATCCACCTCTGTCATAGAAGATGCTGGATTTGGAAACTGTGACCTTTTGGTGATCTCACAGTTATACCATAAGGTTATTATTTTATTAGAAATGGATAAATAATTTGAGTAAACAAACGTATAGTAACTATAATATATTGGTGACTCAGAGCTGGAAGAGTAACAAACAGAAAAATCATTTTAGCTCTTTAACCAAAACAACAGCCAACAGAGAACCAACTGAACAGGGTTAGTCGGGTACCTGCGAGCGCTGCGGCCTGCCGGCAGGGCTGCTGCTGTACAGGAGCAACCTGCTGCTGTAGCTGAGCCTGACTCTGTCCATGTGGCTGCTGGTTCGCAGAGCCGCTGTTTTTATCCCACAGGTTCACCGGCTTGTAGTTGTAATGGGTTGGGTCTCCCCATGCTGATGTTCCATCATCTATCTCGCTCTTCCTGCTTATAGACTGCGGGGAGGGTTCTTCCCAGCCGCTTGGTTCCGGTCCACTCCCACCTCCAGTGGAGACGCAAGGAAGAGGTCCCGAGGTCCAGCCTGAGCTTTGGTTCTGTGCCTGGGCTTGAGAGGCGAGCTTCCTCCCGCCGCCCCCTTGCATAACCCCTTGGTCCAATGCTTGCTGCAGCTGTGGATTCTGATTGCGGGGCTGTGATTGTTGCTGTTGCAGTTGTGCCTGTGGGCCTGAGATGGAGCCCGACTGGCTGTTTGGCATCTGGTGCATTTTGTTTCCTCCACTCCAACCCTGATGGGGTTTAGACCCCATACCTCCAACCGTGTCCATCCCTCCTCCTCCACCCCCTCCCCCTGTGCCCCCTGTGCCCCAGGTCCTCCGGGGTGCGCTGCTGTCCCAGTTCCCCCAGCCGCCGCTCCCACCTGAATCTCCCCCTGAGTGCCCTCCGTTCCTCCTCTCATCGTCCCAACCTCCTCCACTGCTGGATTTTGATTCTTGCTCCAGCCAGTTTTTTCCAGCCCCGGCCTTCGGTTTTGAACCCCACCCACTGCCCTCATCGCTCCCGCCCATGTCTTTCCAGCACCCTGCCCCTTTCTCATGAGGACCGTCTCCCCATCCTCCACCCAACGAGTCACCTTTCTGCCCAACATCCCCCCATCCTCCGCCCTTTTCCGCTCGACTGTTACTCCTCCATTCCTCGTTCCCCCAGTCCTTGGAGTCAAGATTATCCCCGGCCCCATTTCCTCCACCACCCCAACCCGTAGCCTTGGCTTGGGTTGCCGGCATTATCCCCGACGCCAGACCAGATGCAGACGAGGTCACTTGCCCAGATTGTGAGACGCCAAGATTCCTCAAGTTGGTGCATGTAGGTGGGGGGGCTCTCCCAGACAAAGAAGCCCCACTACTGCTGCTGCTGCTGCTCTCCCACCCCTCTCCAGAAGACCCAGTGGAAGGAATCAAGGAGGGACTGACCCCTGGACCTGTTGAATCAGTGCTTAGGGGCTTGGGTCCACTAGCATATTGGGTAGGACCACCAAGAGCAGCCGGATGTTTTGATGAAGCTGAAGGCGGTCCAGCTTTGCTTTGTCCTTCGTGTTCCTCAACATCCCAGGATGTGTTTTGCCGGATCTGTGTCTGGCCCCAGCCTGAGTTGGATAGGACCCGAGGATCCAGATCAGACCGACTCAGCAAGTTCTGTAAGGCAGCTTCAGCGTTGGGTGCCTGTCGGCGAATACGATTACTGTTAGGCATGCTTCCGTTTCTGGAGTTCCCACCGCTAGATGAAGATCCTCCTCGTCCTCCTTGTCCTCCGGTTCCGTCGCCCCATTCCCCCACTTCGCCTTCTCCTTTCTGATTGTCCCAGGCTCTGTTGGCCGCAGCGGCGGTTAATGATGAAGAAGCAGTAGGGGGATTACCCACAGTGCTTCCGCCACTGCTGCTGCTGTTACTACTGCAGTTTCCCATTTCATCAGCTGCTGGATTGGATCCACCAATACCAGCAGAGCAGCCTCCCCAACCACTACCGGAAACCCCTCGATCCGCTCCGACTCCCGATAACCCCCACCCTCCCTGAGATGTCCCGGAGGTTTGACCACAATTACCCCCATTTTCAGCACTGCCACAAGTAGAACTAGGATAACCCCAACCTGATGTCCCTTTCTCCCCTTCTGCTGCTCCTAATCCTCCGTCCTCCCCACCCTCCCATCCATCAGTTCTTGAGACACCCGTTTTGGAGTAAAGCGCAGAGTAAGAAGGTTGGCCTCTCCAGGAGGTGGCAACGTTAGGGTCTCCTGCACCGACCCTGCCTCCTCCAACACCATGGTCCATTCCTCCCCCAATCCCTTCCCCCCCTGAAATTTTTGGTCCGGCTGATTCACTGTCCCACTTCCCTCCTCCAGCCTCTCCGTCTCTGGATTGCATTTGGTGAAGTTGGTGCTGATGGGCGCTTGACTGATTCACAGATATAGATGGGTGACCCCCTAGAACACCACCTGCCCCGCCTCCCAGCCCCATGGAAGCAGAGTTGTTGGCGGACCCTCCAGAGCCCTGGTGATGGAAGGCTGTCAGAGCTCCTTCCCCTGCAGCAGCGGGATTGTCCTGCTGCAGAGCAGGCCAGGCTGAGGGGTTGGCATTTGGACTGAAATTGGCACCTGGAATTCCACTGCTACCATCCACGGGGCCACTGGCATCATGGGACCCGTGCACAGCGGGGGCTTTGGAAAGCGAGGAGGGCTGCTGCAGCAGAGGCCCAGCTGCAGCTACTGCAACACCTCCTCCAAGATGACCCTGGGAGGCAGTCGTCCCCCACGCCGCACTGTTAGACAACTGCATACATTCATTGGGCAAAGAGAATGAGGAAGTGGGTGAGGGTTGGTTGCCAGAGGCACTGATGCTATTCACAGGCATTCCGCTGTTGCCGCCATTTCCTCCGTCACTGCCAGCAATACTAGGCCACTCCTCCAAGTTGTTGCCATCAACAATGACCTTCTCCTTGCCCTGAGAGGAAGCCTGGGCGCCTGAGCTTGCCCCCCACATGGAATTTGCATAATTAGAAGTAGAAGCAGCAATTGATGAGGTGAGAGCCAATGAAGATGCAGAATCTGTAAAAAGAAGGTCCAAACGTCAGCAGGAGTCAAACTGGAATGTAAATACCCTGCATGAAGAAGCACCTTCAACATTTCTTTATATTTTCTTAAAATAAAGAAGAGTCACAGCAATTCCTTCCTTATTGGGTGGACTAACCTACCACACATAATCTGCAACAGGGAAGTAAAACCCCAGTTCATAAAGGCCAGTGTCCTGAATGCCTAAATGTAATGGAGACCTGCAGGAACCTCAGATTCCATGTAGAATATTGTCTCTGAAGGACTAGGACAGCAGGGTTGCTGTTACCTGAGACAGCAGCCATACTTGGGTTCGGGCCATCCCCTCCTCCCAGCAGCATAGAGGACAGCGGCGGCTGACCCCTCTTCAGTAGCACTTTATGGTCCTGCTGGCAGCGAAACCGCGGCGGCACTTCTCTCGGCATGTAGCGTGATGGCTGCTGAGGTGCCTGAGTTCCGCCTCCACTACCCGCGCTGCCGTTTCCAGCAGCGCCGAGGCCGCCAGCGGTGGAGGAAGAACTGGTGTTGGAGGCGGGTTGTCCGTTGGCCACTGCCAGGCGCTTGGCATTGTTGCCGCCCTGAGACGGGGTGGCAGCACTGCCTGGGCCTGAGGTCGCTGGAGATGGAGAGGCAGTGGCGGAGGTGGGTCCAGGGCTGGGGGAGGCTGAGCTGCTCTGGGTGGCAGGAGACTGGGCAGCAGCCGGCTTGGTCACGTCTGTCACTAGATGGAAACATGAAAGAACTGGAAGATTTAGTGGAGGTTATCAACAGCTGGTTGGAACAAAACCTGGTAAACTGAGTCAACTTTAGTCATCAAACAACTTCTGCAGCTGATTCTGGACCCAGTCAAGTGGTGTTAATCACCTGATGTTTTTTACTTCTAGTTTTACAATTTAAATTACTAGTTCCATTAATGTTAAACAACTAAATGTTTCATAAAGAAATGTCAGTTAACCAACTACATAACCTACAGTAATAAGAAAGGTTGTTGTTGAAGCTTATAAAATAAAAAAAATGAAGGGATTTATTTCAATAAAGTCAAATTAAAATTATACTGTGTCATGTTTTTTTTTTTTTTAAAGTTACCAACATCATCATTGGTTTTGATAGGTTTTACTTTTAAAGAATCAAAATATAAAGAAAAATAGTTTTTAACAAGATAATAAATGTAAAAATTATTCAAACCCAAGCAAAAGAAAGATAAAGAAAAATTGAAATATTGAAAACTCTCAACATTATCATGTGATTAAAGTATACAAACACGCTGCTTACCTTTGTGTTTCTGCTCTGCAACCTACGATGAAAACAAAACAAAAATCAACCTATAAAGTGCAAAATACACCCTGAAAAAATACAAAAGATAACAATGCAAGTAAAATAATTTAGTAATATTGAGAGCTTTCTCAATATGTTCTCATATCATCTGAATAAACGGTATCAAAAATAATAAGTCGATACATATATCACTGCTTTTTAAAAGATAAATAGAAATATGATTACACTCCAACAATCTCTAACAACAACTTAGATTTTAAAGAGAACTAGAAATGGCAGAGAAAATGCTGTATCCATCCCTACATTCTACCCTCTACTAGATATATCCTCATGCACTTAGATTTCAATGTAAATAGTAATGGTAAATGGAATTAATTTACCCAGTTTTTTTTCCTAGTCATCCTGCATCTAAAACTGCTTTATTTTACACTGAAGCCACTTCATCCATACGTCAGCATGCAGACTGTTAAGTCAGCTTGGGGTTAAGAAACTCACCTTTGCGTTTCACACACAGGACTAATTACTGAATTAGTGCAAAAGCTCTTTGGAGTCACTGGACTTGAAAAGGCGCCATAGAAGTACAAGTTATTTAGCATAAAAGACCTAAATGTTAAAGAAACTGGATGACAGAAGGAATATTTCCGTGTTTAATACTTGTTTCTTCTGTCACTCCGATTTTACACGCAAAATTGACTTTAACTTCTTTGGACTAGGGTTGGATATTAAGTTTATATCAATACATAATGGTGATAGAATTTTATTCAGTGGTGCAACTTTTGAACACATTTTTGGTATCGCTGCAGTCTGTGGTTACAGCGTTTGCCACCGACTGAGTTTCCGGTCACAGGAGACTCCAGCCGAACAGAAATGGCTGCAGCACATTGGCTACGTGAGCATTGAAGTAAACCACAGTCAGGGAGCCTGAGCTCTGCAGCTGTAGGCCGTGCTGTTCAGCTGCTAAGATCCACATAGTAGTTCTATCAAAAAACGAGCGCTTATGATAACATGACCAAATGGCCCATTTTGAATGATCTGTACTTGGCAAAAGCATCCATGCAAATGTCTAATGTCCAAAAGACGAGAAAAAGAACGTTGCTTGCAGAACGTGTAGAAATGCTTGTAAAGTAACAGCCGGTCGTTCAGCTCAAAGTTACTCTGAAAGCAGCCTTTAAATAAGAGAGAGCAAGCTGGTCCCACAGGCAGGGAGCCGTCCTGTGATATTATTCTACAAAGGTAGAAATAAGGAATGCTCTGTAGAGGTTTTTAGGTGGCTTTAAATAAAACTGTTTTAAACCTAGAATCCCCGTTTGTTATCCTCTCTGACCTCCAGCATAGACCTCGGTACGCTGCTGCCCACTAACCCAGCATTAATGTTTTTCTGCGTGGGTAGATTTACAAGGAAGTACCACTGAATCTGACCATCATCCAGATGCAGCCCTGGATGAACCAAAGTAACTTTTTTTTTTCCCCCCAGTGCTTTTCCAGAAATTGATGGTGTTTCCAACCCGATTCAATAGTTGTGCATAGAGAACAATTTAGCAGCCGTCTATGATGTTATCTTTTGCCTGTGCTTTTAATGTGAAATGCCGACAACGAGACCTTAACAGGAAATGCTATGCCACTGCCAGGGATAACGGCAGGTCCAAACTGAGATATGGGAGGCTGATGAATTGCTAAAGGTTAAACAATCACTCCAGCTACTAAATAAGCACAGGAATGACATGTTATGTTATAGTGCAGCCATAAGGTCTGCTGGGACGTCAACGTCATCAGTCGAAATGAAAACAATTAGCATTGAAAGAGCTGATTATTTTTATTTGGGCCGGAGCCTAATGGGCGAATAGTTACCTCTGAATGACCTAAAAATTTATCGGTAATATCTCGTAAACAAAAAACAGCACACATAATCTTGATGATCATTTTAACTGCACAGACCTGCACTAATGTAGCACTAACCATTCAGTCTATTTGCTTATCTTTTTCATGAGGCTGGGCTTTCAGCTCCATGCAGCTGAAGCTCCTCTTATTTGATGACCCGGTCTGGGTTTGAACACCGTGCATCTGAATGCAGAGCAGTAAATTCAAAACGGTGCTCAAGGAAATCACAGTTCGTTCTGAATGCACCCTAAAACTGACTAGTATGTGCAAAAAATTGGATTTTTGTGAATTAATTGGGGAGCATCAGCCTGGATTTTGAAAGCTAGTTATGAGTTATTAATTGTTTTACTAATTCATTACAGAGATTTTGAATATAGACTTTCAGACTAAGTTGTGTTTCTTCTTGAAAGTATGAGAGTTAATCACGAAAAGTGAAACTGAAATATGCAAGAAGCCATGGACTGAGGAAAATGGGAATGGAGAGATAACCCCCTTAAAGGTGCACTGCATCTGTTGAGTTTGTACCTCATAAATAACAGGATTTTCAAACAATAATCTCTAAAATGTAAGTTTTATTGACTTGGCAAGATAAAGTTCAGAAAAAGGCATCTGTTGTCGGCTTTCTTGGCAGTTTATTTGAGACTTTTATATTGTTCACGTCAATATCAGAAGGATAACCCATCGACTGAAATTAAGACATGCATCATAATATAAGTCTTGGCCATATCCTACAATCCTATCCTGGATCTGTGGATTAAGGGAATCTGTAGATTTACCTTCTGAGAGGCTTCCCTTTTCCGTTTTTCTTCTTTTTTCCTTTTCTTGTCTTCCATGAACTGCTGCTCCTGACCAGATTCTCCTTTCTGCAAAAAACAAAAACACAGTGAATCATTTTAAACATTTATTAGTTAAAAACAAGGACAGTTCTTTCAGTAAATTATTACTTGAAGTAAATATATGTGCTGTGTAGGAATGGGTTAGTTTCCACTGTCAGGGTATAAAAAATGATTGGTTTATAAAACTGCTGACACTTTCTATTGTACAGTTCCTTTGAGTTTCAATGACAAAATAAAGACGGTTACCCAGTTTTCTCCATCTATGAGCAATATAGGATTGTTGAGCTCCCCTACCCACGCCTGTTTCTGTGAGGCGTTGGTCCCCATACAATTCATTTTTTTGCCTTTTCTATTCAAACAAACTAAAGACCCAAAAAAGGTATAAAAAACTAAAGAAATGCTTCTCACCAATGCCTCATATGGTATAAAAAGCGCAGTTAGAAGCCTAAAAGCATAATTTCAGCAAAGCATCAGACTTCAAGGTAGATACCAAAAGAAATGGTGATACTAATTTACCATAAGAAATTAAAATCTTATTATGATATTAGAAAATATTATACTGATCTATTTTATCATTTAGACGATAAATCAAAATTCTTACCTTAGACTAGAAACTGATCACAATAAAAGATACATTAATCTTGCTGTGTTATTCCACCAACAGCAAAAAAAAAAAAAAAAAATCATACTCTAGTCCCTGTTTATATTTAAAAACTATGAGGACTGGCAGTTTCATTACATCTTTAACCAATAGGTACATCTGTAAAAATAGAGAAATGCAATCCTATAAAGTACTACTTTAATCTCACAGTGAATCAAAACTGGTGATGAAGATTTTTTTCCTTGCAAGTTAGAATACCTTAAGCATAACATAAAAAGGTTAATAAATCTCGACAGTATATGAAATAGTTGCTTTAAAACAGCAAATACAAACACCGTCCCCTCTTTACATTAGCATAGTACTGATGGATAGTAACTGTAATAACCAATGGACTATTAGAAAAAAGTACAAATATTGCTATCTTTTCTGATTCAAATAAAAAAAGTCAGATCATTTTCTTTTAAATGTTTCTAAATTAACATCATACTAAAAGGTTGATTCAGTGAGGATCTCACGAAGAACACATGCTCGGTGTATAAGATTTAAAACAAAAATAAAGAAATAGGGAAAAAAGGTGAACCTAGATCTGTAGAGTTAATATTAAAGGCTAATAAAACAGCCGGGTGTGGCCTGTCAATTGATTCAGGTAGTAATTCAATACATTTGCTTATATATACTCCAGGGCTATAACAAGAAACTATATCTGCCATAAAAGACCTTAGGAATTAATAGATTTGAGAAGTATAAAGAGTATTGGAAGGAGCACGTACATTAGATTACATTTAAAAAGATATATTCAAATACACATTTTTTATTAACTGTACATTTTTTAAGTAAACAAATGGATAAAGTAAAGCAGACAGGAAGACAGCTAAAATTTAAACACATAGCAGTAAAAAATTTAGAAGATATAATGACTGTCAGAGAGTTATGGAAGATTGAGCCTGGGTTGTTCCTGCCTGTTGGTTTCGTTTTTGGTTTTCCAACAGCCAGGATTCCTGAGCTGAGGGAAAGCCAACCTGAGGTCTTAGCTTAGATCACTTCTGACCTCAGGCATTGAGGTTCACAATGTAAAAATTAGCTTCGATTATATTTCCATCAGTCAAAGGATCCTCAATACCCCCCCCCCCCAGATGACAGGTGGAGCGAAACTCAATCAGCATATGTTGATGCAGGTGTTGTAAACGTTTTTTCTTATATTTCTTATCACTTAGCTAACATTGGAGTATAAGGTTATGAAAAAAAACAACCAATAAAATCAAATTCATTAAACATCAAACCATATATACAGGTCATAAACTTTAAAACTCTAATACTCCATTAGCCATAATAAACCATTAATGCTAACACTAAAGATGGATGTATTTCGTCGTTAAAATACGGAAATATTAAAGCCCTCCATAACCTTCTGACATTAAATCGAATGTCACTCAACTTTAAGTTCGATTAAGTAGTCCTCAACGATCAGAACCTGCAACCAGACAGAAGGCCGAACACTCAGCTCTGCTAATAGGCTGCTATTGCACCGCTACACCTAAGCTAGGTTAACGTAAGCAAATGACAGCAGCTACAAGTAGCAGCTGAAGGCGCTAACGAGGCAAAGAGCATCGCTTTTCACTGACAGTGTCCGCGTATTTGCATGCGAGCATTTAACGACACAACCCACCATTATAGAATAATCCAAGCAACTTACCTTAGGAATCACATATGAAGATATGCTAGCTTGCTAGCTAGCTTAGCTAAAGTGCTTTAGTGCGATCTTTCTGTTTTTGAGGCATTCGTCGAGGCAACAAAAACCCAGGACGCCTGAGCGGAGAGCCAAGTAAGTGGCTAATGATGAAAAAGACACGCGAAATAATACGCTACCGGTTTGCAAATAAGTACTAATGTTCCAAATGTAAACCCTAATGTGCGGAAGAGTTTAAATTTCAAAGCGCTGTGGAGTCGATCGGTTGACGGGCGGCCATTTTGCTGCTCAGCATGCAGCGTCTCCAATGGGCAGCTCGAAGCAGCTGCGGGGAAGCCTTCTGACTGGCTGGCTCCCGTCAGGAGGGCTGAATAAAACACGCTTTCTGACCTTCATAAACTCCAGACTAACTTTATCTTATATTAACAGAGTTTGAACGGAAAGCAACTAAACCAAAACTGTAGCAAAGACATTAGAAGAAGTATTTTTTACTTGACAGGATGGGTCCGAGGAAAGGAGTAACGAGGAAAAGGAAAACTGAGGATGCAGCTTTGGTGGACGAAACAGAAGCAACGAAGACTGAGGAGAGGAGAGGAATGCGAAAGAGGATCAATGGCAGCAACAAATTCATCGGAGCTCATGTTGGGATTCAAGGTAAGATTGGTGTAATGTCTCAAGGCTCCTCTACTTAACCTGTTGACAACTTTTATTTGCATGATCCCTGGGTTGCAGATCGGGAAAAGGGCTCTTCATAACCCTTCAGGGGGATATGCAGAAAAATAGTATGAAAATTGCTTTGCGGTGACATTTCCATCTGGATCTGTCAAACATACAAGGGCATCTCTTCGTGCCATTGAAAACGACACGCACAAAAAAAACAAACAAACAAACAAGGCCATGCAATAAAGTAAAATTGTTTTTTTTACTTTAAATCTCAAAATGCCGATTCGTTTTCTAATCTCAGAATTAAAAGTCAGATAACTTGGGAATCGATCGCAAAAGCCCGGGATTATCTATTCGATTAAATTTGAATATTGCAAGTAGTCATAATTCTATGAGAATAATCCTGAGATTAAAATCTGATTTTTTGAAAAAATTAATTAGAATTTGGTAATAGTCCAGATCCCGTGTGAGTTTAAGCTATATATTTAGTGGGGGAATATGGGGGGAAATCTGCTGCTTGGTGCTCTGAGTTTTTCATGGCCGTTTCCTGGTTCATCTTTAGTTGCTTTCGACCTCTTGTTAGGTGACTTTACTGTTTATATTTGATCAGAATTTGATCTGTGCTTTGATGACTTTCTGTTGACTCCAGGTGGGATCTGGAAAGCCGTGGAGTCCAGTGTGGAGATGGGTGGCAGCAGTTTTGCTCTGTTTCTGGGCTCTCAGCGGTCATGGAAGAGGCCCGCCCTGGACCCGAAGGCTGCAGAAAGGTTTCAGGAGCAGTGCTCCCTGCATGGTTTTGACCCAGCTCACATCCTGCCTCATGGCTCCTACCTGATGAACTGTGGATCTCCCAAAGATGGTTTGTTAGAACATTTCATTTATGTAGGCCTTTCATTTTTACTTTTTTTAACCTGGATGCACAATGTATTTTATGGAAGTATATTGCATTCACCTTGGTTTGTTTTTCTGAATTAAGATAAAGCTGATGTAGTAGTAATGTAATGCAAATTTCTTAGCAATAGACGCCTTTTCTTGAGACAAGCTTCAATGTATCCGGTGTGTTGATATTAATTTACTTTTACTTCCTTTGGAATGAGACACTGGGAAATTCTCTTGTCTCTTAGTTATGTAGATCTGTAAATCACCCTTTTGTTTTTTGTTCTTGTTAAACCAATCTGTTAAAGATGTGTTTGAAAAGAGCCAGGCGCTGCTGGTGGATGAGCTCAGCCGATGCCGCCTCCTGGGCCTCGGGCTCTATAACTTCCACCCCGGTTCCTCTCTGGGCACCATCACCACCGAGCAATGTGTGGACAAGATAGCAGGAGCTATTAACTATGCTCTCCAGCAAACGCCTGCTGTGGTCACAGGTACAGAACAAGACAACAAAAGCATGGTTGTTCTAAAAGAGACAGTTTATAGCTGTTTGTATGCATGTGCAGCCGTCTGGGAAATCTCAAGCTTTTTTCACATTTTTTAGTTTCTGTTATTAACTCTATTATTGGTTAAAGCAATAAAATGCCAACTCTTTAATTATTATGTTGATTAGCTAATTCTGTAAACCTGCTTTTAGACTGAAACTCTGCTCTGGTCCTTTATGGAAATGATGGATGAAAATTACAGAAAGCTTCATTATGGTTTCTTTAACTTGGAAAAACGTGTTGTAGTCTAAAATATAGGAGTTTTTTTTAAATATTAATTCAGATGTAACATGTTTTTTTTTGATTGGCTCTTGTTGAAAACCTGGTGTGTTATGAAAATGTGACTGTTAACTGTTAGCTTTTGTTTTTGTTTTCCCAATCCATGTTCTCTTGTCGGTTAGATTTTAAATCTCGATAGGACAACTTATTTTAAAAAGTTACATTAAAGAATAAATTCATGTCATCAGGAGGAGCTTCACAACATTTTTTTTTGTCTTTTTTTTTTTTTTTTTTTGCTGTTCTAACTAAACATTTTATTGTTTAGACCTTTTTACAGTTTTAAATCTACCTGATAGGTAGAGAAAAACAAATCAAAAAAGAGTCTTTAATTAAGGGTCAGGAAGAAAAACTGGAATTAGTTTAAATCTTCACAAAATCTCTAATCAATGCAGGTTTTATTCCCTGTCTTTGGGTTTCTGAACCGACAGTTTTGTTTAAAACAAAATCTGCTTCAGTTTATGGATGTTTGGGGTTTTCTTGATTTAATTTTTAAAGTCCTCCCAAGTGGAAGGCAAAAAGGGAACAAGAAGTGCTTCTTTGTTGTTGTTTTGTTTTTCTTTTCCTTCTATATGAGACCAATATGACCCCATGTCAGCAGATAAACAACTGTAAACTTCAGTGACGCGAAAACTTGCAAAAAGCACCAAGAATTGCAGCAAAACTTTGGTTTTATTTTTTTATATGGGGTCAGTGTTGGAGAACATGAGTGGCCAAGGCAGCACCGTTGGAGGGAAGTTCTCAGAGCTTAAGAGCATCATAGACAAGGTGAGAGACCAGACGAGGGTGGGAGTGTGTCTGGATACCTGTCATGCCTTCGCAGCAGGTAAAAGTTAACCAAACCTTTCTTTTTCTCTAAACCGAGTGCAGTTGAGTTGCGAAAATGTTGAGATTGTTTAGGAGTTTCTGCTTTGTTTATCAGTTCTTTGTTTGTTTGTTTGTTTGTGAGGTTATGACCTGGCTGCAGAGGGAGGAGTAAAGGCCATGCTTGATCAGTTTGATCAGGAAGTCGGTCTTCGCTATCTGAAGGCAGTTCATCTTAACGACTCTAAAGGTGCAGGCAGGACCTGCTGGATACCAGCTTCTGTGTAGAAATGTTGGCGTTTGCCATTCTTTCCACTTGTTTCTGGTATATATTTACAGGTAAGCTCGGCTGTAACCTCGATCGTCATGAAGATATTGGTAAAGGTAACATCGGACTCTCTGCGTTCCGGGACATCGTCAATGAGTCGAGACTGGACAACATTCCTCTGATACTGGAGACGCCTGGACGGTGAGATTTCTAAAGGAAAACATGCAGCAAATCACACAGAAAATAATCGATAACATTTCAGGGATGCAATCACATGCAAACCTCTAATCCAGTTTTTATGTCTTGTTTCGCTGCAGGCCTGGATTCGAATATGCTGAGCAAATCGAGCTACTCTATTCTTTGTGTGAGGACAAAAAGAAGCACGACCGAAACTAAAGCTTTCACTGAATGTTGGAGCATAACGATTATAATCATTAGCATACTGTTTTATAGAGTTTATTTTTATTGTCTTTAAATAAAATCAATAAATGTAGAATGATTGAATAATTGAGTTGACTTTCCCAGATTGACCAGAAGGGGGCAGCAGATTCCAATGCACTTCAAATCTTGATCCGGTTTTGCGGAGTCAGAAAAGAGGCAACATAAAAGGGAAATAAACAATCATAATGTAATCAAACGTTCAAACAAGACGCATCGATAGTTTATTCTTAAGGATCCATAGTAATTCAAATTCTGAAATTCCTCTTATCTTTTTATTTTTATCTCTGCTGAGCAGGTCTGGGTTAGATCAATGATGCTCGATGTGAAGCAGCTCCATCTGCCCTATTTTTAAGAAATTGTTTGGTTTCAATTAGCCTCATATTTCAGATAAATTAAAAGTGAACTCTCTGTGTACAGTTGGAATAATCTCATAGAAGGTACCTACATTTCCTCTGTGACATCTTGGTGCAGCTTGAAGGAACTGATTCTTTTTCATGCCTTCTTTAAACACCGTAAGGTTCATGAAAACTGCCTCAATATTTGACCAAGGAGGCATGGAAACATTTAGCCTCATTGTTACTTTTCAAACTAGCTTTTGTGTGTTCTGGGATCAGTGGATAAACTAAGTTGCACATAATTATTGGGTGGAGAAGAAGAAGGATTTACATCTTCTGACAAATAACAGGCAGATTTTACATGTATCTGTATATCTTAATCATTGCTACAACTGCTGAGGAAGAACCTGTCCACAGCATGATGCATCCAACACCACGGGGATGTTATATTAACGATGTGCAGGATTAGCTGCATCATGCATGGCTTTTGTATTGGGGTCAGAGAACCGAATCTGTGGTGTAAGTGATGGTTTTGTTATCTTCATCACAGACACCAGTGCTGCAAGTTTACTTTTTTTTGTTCCCTGATCTAACCATCTTAAACCACTGCTGCACCCAACACGACGAGCTGGGACAGATGAAGCTGTTTTCCATGCTCTGTTCCAGACGCTGTCTTTCAAAGACAGGAAGTCGAGGTGCCTGGCTGAAAGAATGTCTCCATCTCAGGTCCCACCCACAGGAAATGCCTGTCCAGCCTGTGTGAGTCTGCAGCCATGAAAAGACGCGTTTCTGTTGGTGGAGTGCTGCCTTTGGCAGAGCAAGAACTGGAGGGAGTCTGTATGTGTTTTGGATCAGATGAGAGATGCCTGATGGGTTTTAGAGAAGTTGTGGGGTTACAATCAGGTGAAGATGGAGACTAAATAGTGAACACATCATCATAAAACCCAGGGAGACCTAGATGAAACCATAAAATGTATTTCCATTATCTAATCGTCTTAAGATGGGTTTTATTACAAGATTCTACTGTATTGTTTGCACGGGTTTCATGACTCACTGTTTTGTGCTTCAAATATTTTCCACTGTGGCCTTAAACCACTGGTCTAATTATAAAACTGTTAAAGATAATGTAGTCTCTCTCTCTCTCTCTCTCTCTCTTCCTCTGTTTCTCTCCAAAGTTTGAACCGTAGAGAGAAACAAACTCTTGAGCTCTGTGTGTCTGAACCAAGTTTCCATCGGACCGATAACTGCAGAGGAATCTGTCAACAAGCTGCCATACAGTTAAGATGAAAAATCATTTCAGACACATGAACATGAAGTGTTTGTATTCTGATCTTTGTGATGAAAAAGTGAGAAATCAAAACTGCTGCAGGGTGCAAACACCATGCTGTTCTTGGTCTACTCTGACTATGTATGTAGCCTTACTACATAAAGCAGCAAGTATCTGTTTTAATTGGCTATAATCCATTTTCTTGCATATTTAGTCATTGATGTTTATAGTTTCAAGCTCTGGAAAAAAAAACCTTTAATCAAAATCTACAGCTTTTGGTTAGAGTGAAGGACAATCTGACCTTTAGGATTTGAATTTCACTCCTGGACTGCAAACCTTAAACCAACTGCTGAGACAGAAAAACCCACTGATAGATAATTGTTGTGTAGAAAAGCCCACAGCATCATAGATCCTCCACCGTATTTCACAGTTGGGAAGAGGCGCATGTCTACATATTAATGGTTGTTTCGTTACAAACACATTCATGGTGTTAATTGGTAAAAAAAAAATTTCACCAAATCTGTGAAGGTTCTCAGTCATTCAGGTTATGGTGAAGCTCGGAAAGTTCAGTTTAAGCAACTGGAACATGAAGTTTTCTAGACGTTTTAACCCTCGTCCAAGAGGCTTCTTCAGTTGTAAGTGATGCAGGAGAAAACAGGTAAATACACAGTAGGTGTGACCAAAAATTAGGGAAGGGGGAGAAAGGAAACAAAAGGTGGCTGTGATGGGTCGTTAACGCTCTCGTTAGAGTGGTTTCGGTCATATGCCTCTTTAAAGTTTGAGTCAGGTGAAGGTACAGTGGGGAAAATAAGTATTTAGTCAGTCACCAATTGTGCAAGTTCTCCCACTTAAAAAGATGAGAGAGGCCT